>PVKC010032307.1:0-14294 GCA_004027635.1 Crocidura indochinensis | reverse complement strand
GGTGGAACATTTTAGGATAAGCATCATTTGCACGTCTAAAGTACTAATCAATAAGGTAGTGAGCACTATAAGCGTATGTAGTGTCATTCTCCATGTCTTGTGCATCAAGTTCCTTTCCTAAAAGAAACTGACAACATCGTATTTATGATATAATAGGAACAGTTTGAAATAAAAAAGGATAAAGAACTGGATGAAAGAACCACATTTTCATGATCCACTCATCTGTTGTTGGGCATCTAGGTTGATTTCAGATCTTGGCTATTGTGCTGAGTCCTGCAATGAATAGTGGTGCAAATACATATTTTGGATCAATGTCTTTTTATCTTGGGGATAGATACCCAGGATTGTGATTGCCGGGTGATATGGCAGCTCAATTCTGAGTTTACTGAGAACCCTTCATACTATTTTCCATAAGGGTTCGACAAGGCATTCCCACAAGCATTCCCACTAGTTGCATTCCTACTAGTAGTTGATGAGAGTTTCTTTCTTATAGCATCCTTGACATAGAGATTGATCCCATTATTATTGATATGTGCCATCCTCATTGGTGTAAATTTGCTGTTGATTTGGATTTCTCTTGTCTTGATTTGGATTTCCCTAATGACGAGTGATGGTGAACATATTTCCAAGTGTCTATTGGCCATCAATTGGTATTCCTCAGAGATGTATCTATTTATTTCTTCTCCCCATTTTTCTATGGCTTTATTAGGTTCTGGTAGAGCTAACCTTTCTGAGTGCATTGTATATCCCAGACATCAACTCTTTTTTTGTTTGTTTGTTTGTTTCTGTTTTTGTTTTTGTTTTTGGGTCATACCTGGCAGTGCTCAGGGGTTACTCCTGGCTCCCTGCTCAGAAATTGCTCCTGGCAGGCACAGGGGACCATATGGGGCACCGGGATTCGAACCGATGACCTTTTGCATGAAAGGCAAATGCCTTACCTCCATGCTATCTCCCAGCTTTTTTTTTTAGATATCAACTCTTTATCTGATGTGTTGAGTGCAAATTTTTTTTCACATTCCATTAGCTGTCTTCTAGTTTTAACCAGTGTTTCTTTCTCCATACAGAAAAATTTTAGTTTGATGTAGTCCCATTTATTTAAGTTTGATGCTATAGCTCTTGCCATGGCATTCTATAATCAAAGACTTTTTTGATGTATACATCTTGAAGTGTTCTTGCCTATTTTTTCCTCAATGAACTTTATAGCTTTGGGTCTGATTTCATGGTCTTTAATCTGTTTTGAGTTTATTTTTGTGTAATATGTGAGGCATAGATCAATCTTTAGATTCTTACAGGTGTATGTACAGTTATTCCAACACCATTTGTTGAAGAGGCTGCATTTGTTGCATTTCAAATTCTTGGCTCCTTTGTAAAATATTAGTTGATCGCATATTTGAGGGGTATGTTACTGGATATTTGTATTGTGTAGGGTTGATGTTGTTACAATTGGGTGTTTGGATTATGTAATTCATATCTGAGTAGTTCATTTAGAATTGGTTTGGTTAGCGCAAATAGTGATTTCATTTTTGTCTGAGAATGTTCTTAGTCTTCTCTCCCATTTCAATGAGAGTTTAATCAGGTAGTGAGCTCTAGGCTGAAGTTTCTTTCATTCAACAGTTTAAATATGTCATTTCACTTGCCTGAATCATTTCAAATTGAAGATCTGGTTTGATTCTTATATTTCTTCCTTTGTACTTGAGAGTTTTTTCTCCCTTATTGCTTTAAAGAATTCATCTTTATTTTTGTTTTTAACCATTAGGATTACTATATGTCTTGTTTTGGGTATATTAGTGACGATTTTATTTGGAACTCTTTTTGTCTCCTGGATTTATATAGGTGCCTCTAAGATTCCAGAGGGTGGGGAAATTTTCTGCTATTATTTCCCTTACTACTTGTTACTCCCCTTTCCCTCCCTTTCTGGTATTCCTATAATTTGAAGATTATTTATTTTATCTTTATTCATTAAGTACCTCACATTTTACTCCGATGCTTTGTCTCTCATTTCTTTGTTGACTTCTTTGTTGTTGCTGCCTTGTATTTTGTCCTTAAGTTCATCCAGGTGATTCTCTATGTGTGTAAATTGTTATTTTGCTGGATAGCATTTTTTGTTTGTTTGTTTTGGTTTTTGGGCCACACCCGATTGACTCTCAGGGGTTACTCCTGGCTATGTGCTCAGAAATCGCTCCTGGCTTGGAGGGACCATACGGAACGCAGGGGGATCTGTCCTATGCTAGCGCTTGCAAGGCAAGACACCTTACCTCTAGCGTCACCTCTCCGACCCCTAGCATGTTTTTCAGTTCCCTTAGTTCCATTTTTATGAACTCTCTTGTTTTGTGATAGAGTTCTTCTTTGATTTGGATGAATTGTTTGTCTATGGATTTCTTAATTTCTTTAGTGATTCTTTGAATTCCATTGCTATGATATTAAATACTGATTTTAGGTTTTCATCTATGAAATTTCTATTTTTTTTTTGAGGACTTGGGAATCTATTAAGCTTTCTATCTATACCCCCTGCTGCTGGTATTTTCCTTAGTTTATGCTTCGTTCTTTGCACTGTAGATGGGTGGGTTGGGGTGCTGAAATTTCAGGGTTGTTTCTTAAAATGGTCTGTTTTTTAAAGTGGTCTGTTTGATTGTGTAGGAGGTGGTTGGAGGTAAATCTTTTTTAGGGCTTATTTTCTCTGGGTGCACCCTTTTATCCAAGTATAGCAGAGGTGTTAGAGTCTAGTTAGTTAGGT
This sequence comes from Crocidura indochinensis, assembly GCA_004027635.1. Classification (NCBI taxonomy): domain Eukaryota; kingdom Metazoa; phylum Chordata; class Mammalia; order Eulipotyphla; family Soricidae; genus Crocidura; species Crocidura indochinensis. The sequence goes on along the minus strand of PVKC010032307.1, from coordinate 11,560 downwards.
TTGGGGGCTATGTTTTTTCAAAGGGAGAAAAACTTTTGGCCTGCTCTGCCTCGAACTGACTAGTATAGTCTTAAGAGTAAGCAGGATTTATAGGCAGAAAGTTTATGACTAGGGTGTGTATGTACAGCCCCACAATGGTTGAGGCTCAGTGATGGCATCACCCATGAGCTCCTTCTCATGTGTGCCTTGCTAGGTCAGATTTCTCCCTCTCTTTCCTGGTTCCTCCTTTCACCAGAGCTGCAAAGACTGAGGCACAGGAAGATGGAGTCTCCCACGTGCTCTGTCTGTGGGTGGCCGGAAAAACTTGGCTGCCACCCCTTTGTTTCCTGGTCCATGCTATCACCAGAACTGCAGGTACCGAGGCATTGAGATGGCATCTCTCACAAACTCCCTCCAGTGCATGCATGGGCATGGTCAGTTCCCCCCCACCCCATCTGTTCCCTGGCTCTTGCTCTTTTTCTTTGTACAATTTTTTCACCCAAGGCTCCTCCCCTTTCTTTTTCCTATTTTTCCTACGTATTACGTAACAATATTTTTAACCTACATTCTGGTGACAACAATACAAATCTATGTAGTGATTCAGGCCTGAAATAAATGCTTTAGATTGGCTTTAATGAGGGATGGTTTTATGATGACCAGCAAGGACAGTGCACGGTATAGTAGTAAATATAAAGATGAATAGAATGTAAGCAGCAGAACAAAGAATATCCTGAAAGAAGGCTGCTCCTTTTTGACTGATACGGACTTTGTTAGGAAGGAGGCATGAGGCACAGGTTTTTAAGTGATGAAGAAATCAAAGAGTTTATCACTTTATCTCCTTTCATTGCAAAACACAATGTCTAAAAGAGTGGAAAAGGGAGAAAGAGGGGCCAGAGCGATAATGCAGAGGTAGGGCATTTAAACTTTCACACAGCTGATCCAGGACAGACCTCGGTTTGATCCCCAGTGTCCCATATTGTCCCCCAAACCAGAAGCGATTTCCGAGCACATAGTCAGGAGTAACCTCCAAGTGTCACCAGGTATGGCCCCAAAACAAACAAACAAAAAAGAAAAAACAAAAATAAGCATGGGGGGAAGAGATATACAGAAACATACATAGATACATAGAGAGAGAAAAAGAAAGAAAAGAAAAAATGTCTGCCCCAGAGACAAGCATTGAGGAGGGTGGGATAGAAACTGGGGACATTGGTTGAGGGAAATAAGCAAGGGTATTGTAAATTGTGACTAAAAGTCAATCACAGAATCTTTGTAACTGTGAATAAAAGCCAACAGTATTATGTACAACCTTGTATCTACAGAATTTAAATATATTAATTAATAAAAATTATTAATAAATATGAAGAAGGCAATATATTACAGCTTGTAGAGCACATGCTTGCATAGAGCCAATCTGGGTTCAAGTCTCATCATTTCATATGGTCCTCTGAGCGCTGCCAGGGGTAATTCCTAAGTACAGAGTCAGATGTGACCCCTGAGCATCTCTGGTTGTGCCCTTCAACCAAAAATAAAAAGGCATTATTATACCCTTTCTTCCCAAATAGACTAAAATGAGAATTTTCAAAGTGAAAAGGGGAAAATAATCCAAATGCCCAAATTTTCCATTAAGTGTGAAACATCAAGGAAATAGAAGAGTTTTTATTCAAATGTGTGTATTTGCCAGATGTGTGTTACATTATTAATTTTAGCACTGAGTACTCCAAAGGACTAGAAAATCAATTCATAAAAAAAACTCTTAAGAACAGCATGGACTTGATTTCTTCAGTATCACTGTACATAAAGAAAAAAGAGATAAGAAAATTCAATTTGGAAAGTAATCATCTATATTAAGAACTGGGTCCCATGTGACACATTGTTGATGCAAATGTATCAAAAGCTTTGCCACAAAGGCTTAAGCCACTGGAACCTTTCAAAATGATGGAGTACCTGCTGCTTTGTGTGGTTGCTTTTTTAAAAAATCTTTTGTATTGTAAGGCTCCCAGAACAATAACATAGAGCAAGGGATTTATTGCAGAAAAATAATTTATCAAAGTAGAGGCAATAGTTACAGGTGCTATAGTGTAGAAGATGCAAACACAATGACTACAAAAGGACTAAGGGGTAGGTACAGAGTGAAACTGCATTGCTCAGACTGCAGAGGGAAGATCCCAGCATACTTCATACAAAAAACTAAGCTAAAGTTTTCTCTATATTATGTATCTCTATGATAAACTACATGTTGGCATGGATACAAGTGATGGTGCTAAATAAATAAGAAGGGAGTAGGAGAAAGTACAAGTTGACTTCATGGAACTGAAATTGTGGCCTCTAAGATACTATGATTTATTTTGCTGAAGCACCAGTTTGAATTGAATGTTCATTAGAGAAGTTTTAGACATGTGATATTTCAGCATAAATGTTAACCTCTTTCCACCGATGTTTTTCTAGTCTATTTCATGCCATTACCACCACTAACCCAGACTTCTTCATTATAGGCACCTTTTTAAGTTTGTTAGTGAAAACTTGGGTCTCATAACTTCATTCCTTTTGACTCCATGGCTTGGATATTTAGTTCTGTACTACATTAACAACACCAATGTACCTGAGTCCCCTGGACCCCTGTTAACCATTATTTCATATCTGTCTTTCTCCTCCTCCACTCAATTTTTTTTCCTTTTTCTCATTAAGTGGTAAATTTTGCCAATGGCAATAACAGAAAATGAGATTTTGAAATGCTGGGAAAATAGTGGCAGAAAAGAACACCAGCAAAGAAATGGGTGTTGAAACATTGCAATGACTGAAACTTAACCAACATTTTAACTTTGCATACTATGATTCAATAAAATCCTCCTTTAAAAAGTGGGCTAGACAGCCTGGGGGACAAAGGAGGGACTATATAGGTTGCATGCTGGGAACAGGGATGGAGGGAGAACAACATTGGTGGTGAGAATGCCCCTGATTCAATGTCTCTATGTACCTAAAATATTACTGTGAATGATTTGTAATCCACTTTGGTCAAAATAAAAATTATTAAAATTAAAAAAATATTAAAAAAGAACACACACAAAGTGGGCTAGAAAAAAATTGGGCTAGAGTGATAATATATCAGGCAGGGTGCTTGCCTTGCATGATGGAGATCAAAGTTCAATACTCAGCACCCATATGGTCCCTGTGATCTCCCAGAGCACAGACAGGATTGAGCCCTGAGAACTGGCAAGTGTCCTCAATCTGCTGCTCCCCCCACCAAAAAAAAAAAAAAGAATCCAAATAAAAAAAGCAGTAATAATGATTTTATCATAGCTCAATTAGCTGGTGTTATATATTAAAGGTTATTTATTTGAATGATAAGAAAAAATGTGTTATTGATGAAATGAGAACTTTTTGTTATTTTATATAATATAAGTTTAGAATAGCTTTCTATCTTAATGTGCCACATCCTGAATGTTAATGGGAAATGAACATGTAATCAAGATTCGAAAGAGAATTTAAATTATTTTTTTGAATAAATGAATGCAAGATACTGTGAAACAGGGGGCCGGGCGGTGGCGCTGGAGGTTAGGTGCCTGCGCTAACCTAGGACGAACCGCGGTTCGATCCCCTGGTTCCCCATATGGTTTCCCCGTGCCTGCCAGGAGCGACTTCTGAGCAAATAGCCAGGAGTAGCCCCTGAGCGTCACCGGGTGTGGCCCAAAAACCAAAAAAAAAAAAAAAATGATACTGTGAGACATGTGTCCCTCACACATCTGTTCTGCCTATGTCCTAATTATCTAAAACCTGGACCTCAGTGTAATATAAGTATCCAAATATAGGTATCAAATATATTCCACAGTTACTTTGTAAGGACTCTTAGAATATAAAACAGAAAATAATATCCAAGAAATTTCTCTGTAATATCTAAATTGCTATAAAAGAATGAATGATTATGATGAATTTATACATGAAATCTAAATGTTTCTTATATCTCTCTGAAAAATATTAATCAATTATGTCTAAGTTATTTAGTTATCTGAGATATAATTAATTAGATGCCACAATTTGGTGATTGTATGTTAAAGTGTCAGAATTTTTTTATTGAAATCTTTTGGTCTATTTTGTTCAATTCTGGTGAATTTCTCAAAAATTCAACATGGCTCCCATTCCTTTAGATCTTCGTATGTCATTGTGATAAGTTAAATAATAGCATTTCAATAAGTTTTTGAGCTAATCTTTAGACCTATGAACATATTATCTTTACAAGGAAAAAAAGAGGAACTTTGTAGATCTATGTTAAAGGCTTTTATATGTGAGAATATTTTCTTTTTTTTTTTAAGTTTTTTTTTTTGGGGGTCACACCCGGCGGTGCTCAGGGGATCTCCTGGCTGTCTGCTCAGAAATAGCTCCTGGCAGGCACGGGGGACCATATGGGACACCGGGATTCGAACCAACCACGTTTGGTCCTGGATCGGCTGCTTGCAAGGCAAACGCTGCTGTGCTATCTCTCCGGGCCCCTTGAGAATATTTTCGGCTATCTTAGGAATTGGCTTTTGGTTCAAATTAAAGTTCAAATTAGAGAAAGTAATATGATAAGAGGCAGAATATTTTAAGTAGAATACAGGGTGATGTGCCAAGTAATGTAAAAGTCTTGCAAGTTAGAAAAGTCCAAGATGTGCTCTTTCCCTTAGATACAGAGGAACACATTTCTACTAATCAACTAACCTATTTCAGGTTTTCACCTCTAGTACTGTAAATGATTAAATCAGTGTGCTCTAAGCACTAAGTGTGCCTGGTAATTTGTTACAGCAGCAATAGAAAATTAATACAGCTATTTTATGGTTGCTATTTTTAAATTTATTGATACAGGTAGCATAGATTTTACTAATGAATTTAGAAACCAAAGACAAAAAAATCAGGTTAACAGTCTAGGAAAGCAAGTGTGATTCTTGTGTTTTTCTTATTTCTGTGATAAACCAAAAAACAAGGACATGATAATCTTAAAGACTCAAAAAATGAGGACCAGAGAGAGAAAGAATTGGTTAAGGATCTTGATAACCCAAGTTGGATCCTGGATACCACATATAGTCATTCCCCTAAGTCCTGCCAGGATAGTTTTCCAAGTAGCTAGGACTAAGTAAACTGTGTGTGAGCCAGTATCAAAAAGAAAAACATGAAGTTAGGGTTAGTGTAATTACATGTGAATTGAATATTTGTCTTTGATGAAGCCAATCCAAGCTCAATCCCTAGCACCAGAGTTTTCTTAGCCCACCAAAGTGGTTGTTGATCACAAAACCAAGAGGAAAACTTAAGTAATACTGAGTATGCCCAGCTCCCCCACCACCCTATAAAAACCAGAAAAGTAATTAAATAGTTACCATGACATTTGTTAGCTGTGAAAGTTAGAGGAAAATATAAATAGTATAAAACTCCAACTTACTCAAACTTTAGTTTCTTTTGTTGTTGTTGTTGTTGTTTGTAGAATTTTCTTCTTATTTATATCAGGCAGTCTTTCTAGTCTGATATCTTTTATTTTTTAAACAATTATAGCTCTATGTATGGTTAATTATTTTGTGTAGGGAAGTTTATGCTACCAAGTATGGAAACAGAATTCATCTAGGATAATTAGATGAATAAATCGCACTATAGGCAGGATTATAGCAAATTGAAATCTAGTTTTTTATTCTAGTTATTTTCCTATCTTCATGAAGTCTCACTTTCCTATTTGGGTATGTATATATGTGTTCAGAACAAACAGAGTAATTTCTACATAAGTGACAATAATAGCATCTCATTCTATAACTAATTCAACTAAGATTAAGGAGTGAACTATCTTTTTCTTAAAACCCATAGATGAGTGATACCATTCTGCGTTTTTCTCTCTCTCTTTCTGACTTATTTCACTCAGCATGAGAGATTCCATGTGCATCCATGTGTAGGAAAATTTCATGACTTCATCTCTTCTGACAGCTGCATAGTATTCCATTGTGTATATGTTTTTAAGAAAAATGAAAGACTTTCTTGCAATAATAATAATTTTCAGGCACAAAAGAGAAAAGAGCTGGAAGTTCCAGCTCACCTCATGAAGCTCACCACAAATAGTGATGAGTTTAGTTAGAGAAATTACTACATTTTGAACTGTCCTAATAATGAGAATATATGAGGGAAATGGAGAGCCTGTGCAGAGTACAGGCATGGGGTGGGTGGGAGGTGGGAAATTTTGGACAATGGTTATGGGAACGTTGCACTGGTGATGGGTGGTGTTCTTTACATGACTGAAACCCAAACACAATTATGTATGTAATCAAGGTGTTAAAATAAAAAAATGGTAAAAAAAAAAAAAGAAGTGAACAATCCATTTGATTTGGCTCCTGCTATAGAATCTCATAATTGATTATCAACCCATTTTCTTACAATCCATAACACTGTAGGGAAAAAAAAAGATATTTCTTAAGAATTTTTTTTGGGAGGGTCACACCCGGCAGTACTCAGGAGTTACTCCTGGCTCTACACTCAGAAATCGCTCCTGACAGGCTCGGGGGACCATATGGGATGCCGGGACTTGAACCACCGTCCTTCTGCATGCAAGGCAAACTCCCTACCTCCATAGTATCTATCCAGCCCCTTTTGAGAATATTTTTATTTAAATACCTAACATATATCAGGGCCGGAGTGGTGGCTTTAGAGGTAAGGTGTCTGCCTTGCCAGTGCTAGCCTAGGATGGATTGCGGTTAGATCCCCCAGTGTCCCATATGGTCCCCCAAGCCAGGAGTGACTTCTGAGTGCATAGCCAGGAGTAATCCCTGATTTTACTGGGTGTGGCCCAAAAATAAAAAAAAAGTTGCTATTTTGGGGGGCCAGTGAGGTGGTGCTAGAGGTAAGGTGTCTGCCTTGCAAGCACTAGCCAAGGAAGGACCATGGTTCCATCCCCCGGCATCCCATATGGTCCCCCCAAGCCAGAGGCAATTTCTGAGTGCTTTGCTAGGAGTAACCCCTGAGCATCAAATGGGTGTGTCCCAAATAACCAAAAAAAGAAATAAAAAAATGTACAAGGTGACACTGGTGGTAGGATTGGGGTTGAAAAATTATATGTCTAAAACTTAATTATGAATAAAAAATAAATAATAAAAAGAACATTACTAGTATTACTAATACTTGCTTGAGGAAAATGTAGACTTATGACACAGCTAAGCCTAAGCTTAATAGCCTAGATTATTCTGGAAGGATGATTAGAGGAGTTAAATTGTCTTTTGAGCTGTTAATAGCATAAAGGGCTTTCTCAGATACCCTTAAGCAGATGACTTTACCCCATGTAGCTTAGGAATTGGTCAGAGCAATTGCACTGAGTGCTTGGGATAAAAAAAAATGATGCAGATCAGAATTTAAGGATTTTCAGGCTATTTCAGAGCCATTTGAAGAATTTCAAGGGAAAACGATACATGCTATTTGTTAAAGGTTAAAGGCAGGGAAATGTAACAGCTCCTGACAAAAATGTTAGCCTTTGAAAATGTCAATGAAAATTATTATTTTACGTTGTTTTAGAAAGAGATGTCATCGCATTTCTACATGCTTGTGTTAATACTTGATCATGAAGTTTCATGAAACCTTTAGTAAACTATTCAGTAGATATGCAAATTCCAGGGAACAAGAACAAATATAATTATCCTGTAGAAAACAAAGAGGACTCTGTCCATGGAGACTACCTGGACTTTGTTCAAGTGTGACAAAGATTTACATTGGGCTATATATTGTTTCTCATCTTATTGTAATTTGAGTACTAGGGGAAGAGATCCAAACCAAGCCCCGCAAGAAAAGATCAGATGCTTTAACTGTGGCAAAATGGGACACTTACACAGAGACTGCAAGATTCCACCCTCTTTTCCCCCTGCTTTCAGATCTGCCCCAATAAGGTCAAGATCTAATTATTTGGACCCCAAAAAATCAGATAACTTCTTTGTCAACAATTTAACTTCCCAGCCCAGGTGAATAGATTCCAACCATACACTCATTAAAGCCAGCTAATTCAAGAAGCTGTGTTTTGTATGTTTCCAGTCATGACAGAATCGTAATAATACCAGCCCACTGTCCTTATAAGTTAAGTTCTGGCATAAAAAGGCTAATTGTTTTAGGAACTGTGGGCCTGATATTGGAGAAGTAATCTAACTACTAAAGGCATTTCTGTTCAGTTGGGAATTATAGATCTGACTACATTGGATAAATAATAGTTTTTATTTCCATGCAAAGTTTGGGCTTTTAATGAAGATGAAAACATAGCTCAAATTTTATTACTTCCTTTTGTTATGCCTGGAAAACCAAACAGCCTCGGGTTAGGGTTTCAGAACTTGGTGCCTCTGGTAATCCCTTAAAAGTCTACACTGTTGAAGTTTAAAGAAGAAAATATAATGTTAACCCTTAAAATTCAGGGCAGAAAATTTGAAGGACTATTTTATTTTGGCACTGATCTGTCTGTGATTGAGTTAAAACACTAGCCCAGTAATTAGGCTTTGCAAGATACATCTTATATATAGCCTGAGAAGAATAGGTGCTGGTTTGCCTTCAGAATCTGTCCATCAAAATCTCAAATTTTGGAGCGGAGTGCTTGGAGGGGTCACACCCAGCAGCACTCAGGGGCTACTCTTGGCTCTACACTCAGAAATTGCTTCTGGCAGGCTCGGGGGACCATATGGAATGCCAGGATTCAAACCATTATCCCTCTGCATGCAAGACAAACACAATACCTCCATGCTATGTCTCCACCAAAAAGTTTAATATTTAAAGTGCTTTTAATATTTAAAGGACCAGAATATTAACAAGAGGCTTTTTTTTGCCATACATGACTTCAATTTTAATTTACTTCTGGGCATGTGAATTGCATAGAAAGTGAGGAGTGGAGTACTGTATCTCTAGCTCAATCCCCTCTCAAATACTAGATCAGATGTTTCACCCACTTGTTTAAACACTCTCCAGTCCACCAACTCAGAAGTTTTACCTTTTAATTGGGGCCACTGAATTACAGCACTGGGGACCCATTCCATTTGAATGGAAATCAAATGTTCCTATCTGGATTCCCCAGTGTCCATGAACAGCATAAAATTATAGGCAATAATAACCTTGATTGACAAACAACTAAATATGGAAAATATTGAAATCTCCTTTTCTGAATGAAATTCCCCTGTCTTTGTAATACAAAAGAAATCAGGTAGCTGTAAACTATCTTATTTAAGAGCTGTTAATTTATGCATGATTTTTATGGGGGAAATTACAGAATGGTTTCCTTTCACTGGTCACAATCCCAAAAGACTAGCCTTTGATAGTAACTGACTTAAAATACTGTTTTTATAATAATTCCATTCACCTAACAATAAAAAAGAATACTTTCCAGGGGCCGGCGAGGTGGCACTAGAGTTGAGGTGCCTGCCTTGCAAGCGCTAGGCAAGGAAGGACCACGGTTCGATCCCCCAGCATCCCATATGGTCCCCCCAAGCAAGGGGCAATTTCTGAGCGCTTAGCCAGGAGAAACCCCTGAACATCAAACGGGTGTGTCCTGAAAAACAAAACAAAAAAAAAAAAAAGAAAAAAATACTTTCCCTTTAAATTCTTGCTCTCAAATATAGAACTTACATGTGGAAATTTCAGTGAATGGTTTTTTTCTCAAGCTATGGCAAATGCACTCACAATACATCAGTATTTTGTTGATGTGGCTTAAACCCAGCTCATGAAAAGTTCCCATGCATATTTTCACTATATTGATAATATTGTTGATATATATTGTTGATATTGATAATATATTGTTGATATATATTGATAATGTGTAGTTTTCACTATATTAAAATATATTGCTTGCTTGCTCTATGGACAGAGAATTACAATGTTTGTTTAAATATGTCATCAGTTGTCTACAGCTACTGATTTAAAAATAACCACGGAAAAATTTTAGACTGTCACCATTTAAATACCTGGGTTTCATATTTTAATGTACTTCAATGTGTCCCCAAAAGATCTCTATTTTTGAGAATAATATAAGAACTTTAGATCACTCCTTTTCTTGGGATTTTAAAATCAGCAAATTATTTAGCACATTGGAAAGATTGGATATCCTCATAGCCTGTCTCCAAAAGTCTTATCTTTTCAGGTTCACATCTGGAGAGGAAGTGTGACTATTGATTTCTGTGACTCCTTTATCTCCAATAAGAGATATTGCTCAATTGTTAGGACTGTTTAGAATGAATTTATTTATGCAACAAACAACCTAAACAGAGTTGACTGCTGCTACTTTTATCAATGCAAGGCTCAGAGCAGTTCCTTTGTTAGGTTTTGATCCTGAAATAATAGTCTGCAAATTTCAAAAAAAATGAAGTAGAATGCATAATACCTCTTAGTGAACCCCATAAAAGAGCTTTATCAGAGTTTTCAGGAGAAGTATCTTTCCATTATCTTTCTGGAAAGAACTTGTACTTTATCAGAAGGAAAAATATTGTGATTTATTCAATTTTTCATTCTTCTCCTTTACCAGAAGCCCCACTATTTTACATTAAAGGGTCATCATCAGAAAAAGACAGTATCACTGGCCCTTCGCAGACCACAAAAGTGTACACAAATTACAAATATGGTCAAAAATGTAACTTGATAATTTAAATAGCTTGCTTTCACATAATTCAAAGCCATGCAGCATAGTACGTAATTCAGATTACATGGTAGGATTGCTTGGGGGCATAGTCACTGCCTCTTTAGGTGCTCATACCAAATTGTTCAAAATTTTCTGCTGCAGCAATAACAAGCCTTTTTACAAAAGTATTTTGAGATAATCTTCACTAACATAAAGGCCAATTCTGGCATCCCAGGCCTGATGGTACAAGGAAATGAAACTGCTGATTGTTTAGCCATGCCAATATTTATTTTGCCTGAAGAGTAACTTGTAACTCACCATAAAAATGCCTACCACCTGCATGTGAACTATAATATTCCATGGAGGCAAGCTAGACAGATTATTGATAAATGTACCATTTGTGTGCCATTGCATAAAAGAAAATGTGTATCTAGGGCCAGCCTCAAGGTTTGCAGACAAATGAGCTATGGCAAAAGAATATTACATACGTTAACTTCTTTCATAGAAACTCTTGCTCCATGTGTCAATGGATGCATATTCTCAGTTCATATGACCAATGACTTCTGAAAGAGTCTGTTTGCATCTGCATGAAAACAATGTTTTGTTTTATTTTTATGGGCATTACTCAATCAAAAAATAGACAATGATCATGTCTACACCAGTTTGACAATTTTCTTTTTTTTCATTTAAATTTATTTTTTAATTTTAAAAGTTTAAAACTTTTCAATCATTTTGCAATGAATGGCAAATCAAACATATCACTGGTATCTCCTATAATCCTCAGGAGCAAAACATATTTGAGAGGTCAGAGTGATAGCACAGCCTTAGGGCATTAGTCTTGCACGTGGCCAACCCAGGACAAACCTTGGTTCGATCCCTGGCATTGCATATGACCCCCAGCATCCTATATGGTCCCCTGAGCCAGGAGCAATTTCTAAGTGTATAGCCAGGAGTAACCGCTGAGCATCATAGGGTGTGGCCCAAAAAGCAAAAAAAAAAAAAAAAAAA
>PVKC010032306.1:0-14285 GCA_004027635.1 Crocidura indochinensis | reverse complement strand
AAAAAAAAAAAAAAAATTATAGCAATTGGGAAACATTCACTAAGATTACTAAGAACTTTTAAAACTCTAACATTATTCATTTTTCCAGAATTGTGCAAACTAATATCAAACCACTAAAGTTGGATACAAAATTTTCTGTTTGAGGGGCCAGGTGGTGGCGCTGGAGGTAAGGTGCCTGCCTTGCCTGCGCTAGCCTAGGATGGATGGCGGTTCGATCCCCGGTTTCCCATATGGTCCCCCAAGCCAGGAGTGACTTCTGAGCGCATAGCCAGGAGTAACCCCTGAGCGTCACTGGGTGTGCCCCCCCCAAAAAAAAAAACCAAAAAAAAAATTTAAAAAAAAAAATTCCTGTTTGCAGTGGGACATAAAACAAAACAAAATGATTCATACAGATAAAACCCAATTTAACCAGAAATATAGTGACCAATACAAATAGGGTCAAGAGATAAACATGAAAACAAAGTTACTTATGAATTTTTATTTTACAATCATCTTTATAAAATTGTAGAAATATGAGATAAAACAAAGTACTTTATATCTCAAGATTCTATGAAAAGAGCAGATGCCTCAAAAAAAGATAAAGGAGGGAGCAAAATTTTGCATAGGAGCAGCAGAAATTGAGTAAACACTTTTGTCCTAAAAACAGGGAGTTCCTATTCATGAAGCATCCTGCCATGAGACCAACTATAGGTACCAGGCATACTTATTTGTCTAACCCAAAGTCTTACTTCAAGGCCAGGAAAGGTACTCCTCAATCATGGTTTTCACTGTCAGGTATCAGTAATTAGAGATCTTGGTGTAGCACATATCCTATGTCAAAGTCAGGATAACCTAAGACATCCCCTGGTTTCATCTCACCATTATGTGATGAGGCAAGGAAATCTGCCTTCAAAGCAAGTCATTGCTGGTTTCCAAGCCAAAATCATGTTAGCATGAGAGCCACACTAGGGAAAGTATATGTCAGTGCTGTTCCAGGTCCATCCTGGTAAGAGCCAGTGGCCAGGAGAAGTAGCAATTGCAGTGTTTTGGGTGTCCAAAATGGTCTCTTTATTCCAGAAAATTCTGGGAAGTCGTTCATGGTGAGGCTGAGTCCCTGGCTCCCATCCTCCCTGCCACATTGGTTGTGTTCTGGGCAAATCTAAGCAGTCACGTTCACTCAAACTGGATAGAACTTCCTGGTAGAAGTTATGTTTCTAGTATAGGTGCATAAAAAACAAACAAACATGCAGAATCCAAAGCTGAGGCCCAAGGTTTAGGAGTAATAGGCCAATGTCCAAGCAACTAAAACCTAAGTCAATTCACTATGGTAAATTTTCAGGGTGGAAGTCAACAAAAAGTTCTGAGTTCTCATCCCTATTGGATAATAACTCCTCTTAGTATCCAATATTTTCTGATTTTAATGTGCTCATACAAAAATAAAAATGATGCCATAGGATACTATTAGAGGGAAAATAATAGCAACCAAGCAATTCCTCTAACGTAATTCTATCAAAAGCACAAAACTCCAATACTGTCTTCTAAGAATTCCTACTAGCAAATTTAAAGAAAAAGGGTAAAGCTATAACTACATAATGAAACATACAATAAAGAAAATACATATTGAAGAAATACTTAAGAAATATACAAAGGTATATATATATATATACGAATAAATATACAAAGATATATATATCTCCTTTAAGTCATTTGAAATAGTCTGAGAAATGGTTAAGTTCTGGGTCACAAATTTAGTCAGCAATATAGTCTGTGGAGTTTGAAAAACACGGCTCACAGAAGTCACAGATCAGGAAATGTCCTAGAGCCAAGGATCTCTCAAAGACTGAAACAAGTTGCTAGCAACAACTTATGGTGAAGGGAAGTGGTTTCAAAAAAAAAAAAAAAAGTGACCATCAAGAACACATCAGCAATAGCTAAGTGCCTGTCTTCTTCTCTGAGGATGACTTACAGTCCAGTGACACAAGTGATTGACAGCAACAGCAGCCGGAGCAATCACCTAGAGCAGATCACTAGAGAGATCCACGAGTAGCTCGCACACCAAAGGTGCTGATCTAGCACCATGCATAATGCAGAGGGAGGCCTGCAGCAAGTTTAGCAGAGCTGATTTATATCGATCCTTCAAACTTATGCAGAAATGGCCCATAAACACCAGTGCAGCCATTGTGGCAGTGGTGACATACTCTTCTTCCCAGGAGAAAGAAATGGCCATATACAAGAAGGATGGGTTATATAAAATATAAACAGACATTACAAACAATATGAATGGGCATTAAACAGACATAGAAGTAGCCATCACACATACACACACACACACACACACACACACAAACACACACATAAATGGACAGAAAGATTGACCCATAGGTTACATATGAAAAACTGACGAGGTGTAATGGGTCAAAGTGCTTCAAAATATAAAACCAGCATATTAGGTGTTAAAAATTTCTAGATCAAGGGTTGGAGAGATAGCACAATGGTAGGGCATTTGTCTTGCACAAGGCCAACCCAGGATGGACTTAGGTTTGATTCCCAATGTCCCGTATGGCCTGCCAAGAAAGATTTCTGAGCACAGAGCTAGGAGTAACCCCTGAGCACCACTGGGTGTGACCCAAAAACAAAACAAAAAATTTCTAGTTCCTTGGAGTAATCAATGTTCATGAAGGGGAACTTTGCTAAAAAAAAAAAAAAAAAAAAAGGTATTCATAGTCTAGAATGAGCACAGAGCATTCCTCAAACAACCATACTTTACAAGTCTAGAATACTAAGTAAAATAGAATCTGTACCTCAAAATATAGTATCACATATTTTGAACATCCAGGTTCCATTCATGAAAACAAACTGAGAACAAAAGCATATGTTATAGTAAGATACTAGCAAGAATTAAAATTAAACTGCAAAAAACATACTCAGTGACTGAGCACTTTAGCAAGGATCCATGCTTTCAGATGCCTTAACCAAGTATCTCTGTGGAGAAATATATTAGGACATACAAGCAGGTATGATAAAATGGAAAATGAGGGGCTGGAGAGGTAGCATGGAGGTAAGGCATTTGCCTTTCATGCAGAAGGCCATCGGTTCGAATCCCGGCGTCCCTTATGGTCCCCCGTGCTTGCCAGGAGCAATTTCTGAGCATGGAGCCAGGAATAACCCCTGAGCACTGCCGGGTGTGACCCAAAAACCAAAAAAAAATTAGAACATTATATATACATCTCTAAAGAGCATTCAGTTAAATATCTGCTAATGTTGGATTTCCTGGGCGGGTGTGAGTGGCCCACCCGCTGTCCAGTGGGGCTCTTGGTCCTCCTTGTTCCCTTCATTGGCTCTGCCCACCCACGGCTCAGTGCTCCTCTGCACAGCCTGCTTGGCCCTCATGCTCATGCTCACGTGTGTGTCTCCAGCTGCTGGAAACTTGGAAGCGGGATTTGCTTTCTTTCTATCCCTGGAGGTGGCCCAGACCTCCATGCCGACCCAGCTCTGTCCCCTCCAGAGGGTGTTACTACTGGCTCTGCACTCAGAAATTTCAGCTGGTGGTCTCTGCTGTTTGACCTGAAGCATGGCAGGCGTTTCGGGCCTTCTTTTGACTGTCCTGTGGCCTGGAATTTGATCCTCTCTGCCATTGTTCCCTGAGGACTGTTCTTCGAAGGTGAGCAGTCCTATACACAGACAGTGGAACTGGTGTCTGCTGTTTTACCTGAAGCACAGCAGCCGTTCGGGCCTTCTCTCAGTTACTTTGTGACCTGGGATTTGATTCTCTTTACCATCAATTCCTGAGGGCTGTTCTTCGGAGGTGAGCAGTTTTGCACACAGACAGTGGAGCTGGTCTCTGCTGTTTGACCTGAAGCACTGCAGGCATTTTGGGTCTTCTCTTGGCTGTTTTGCATTCCTTGAGAGCTCTTCTTTGGAGGTGACTAGTCCCACTCACATGGGTGGAGCTAGTGGAGCGCCGTCACTTCATGTAGCTTCACAGCTTGCATCTTCTAGCCAATGAATACCACCATAACATGTAAAAAAAAATCCACACTACAAGCATGACAATAGAGAAACAATAAGGCCAACACCAGGCATAGAGAATGAAGCTGGCAGCTCTGATGATCGAAAAACTGCCAACCACCTAGTTAGTCTCTCAGATAAGGAGTTTAGAGAAGAAATATGGAGAATGGGGGGCCGGGCGGTGGCGCTGGAGGTAAGGTGCCTGCCTTGCCTGCGCTAACCTAGGACGGACCGCGGTCCCCCCGTTCCCCATATGGTGCCCCGTGCCTGCCAGGAGCGACTTCTGAGCAAATAGCCAGGAGTAACCCCTGAGCGTCACCGGGTGTGGCCCAAAAACCAAAAAAAAAAAAAAAAAAAGAAATATGGAGAATGTTCATAGAACTCAAAGAAAACATAGATCAATTGAATGAAACACAATAAGAATCAAGAGGATATGAAGATAGAAATCAGAAAGCTCAGGGCCAGAGATAGCATGAAAGTAAGGTGTTTGCTTTGCATGTAGAAGGTAAGTGACTCGAATTCCAGCATCCCATATGGTCCCCTGAGACTGCCAGGAGCGATTTCTGAGTATAGAGCCAGGAGTAACTCTTGAGCACTGCTGGGTGTGACCCAAAAATTAAAAAAATAAAAAAAGAAATCTGAAAACTCCAGACTGCAATAACAGGTCTGAAAAACTCAGTAGACTAAATGAAAACCTCAATGAAAATCCCCTCCAATAGGGTAACAGCAGCTGAGAATAGAATCAGTGAGCTGGAAGATGATATGTATAACAACTCCATACAGCATAAGAGACTAGAAAAGAGTCTTAAAAAGTGATCATACAATGGAAAAATTACTAAGAGAATGTGAACAGATGAAAATAGAAGTCTGATAAACTCAACACAAACAACATAAGAATCATTGGGGTCCCAGAGATCTAGAAAGAAAATCCCCAGGAAGAATCAACAGTCAAGGATATCATTGCAGAGAAACTCTCAGAGATAAAGACTGCATGCAACCAAATCTTCCTTTGGGGGAACACAAGAGAGAACTCTCCAGAACATTCTAGAATTTCATTATGATGGTAGTCATGCAAATACAAATTCATTGAAAACCATTGAATTCTATAAACTTTAAATGGGCGTGTTTTATTCTCTGTAATCTAAATGACATGAAGAAAAACCTGCTAGGAACCCAGGGATCTGGCTTAGGGGCAACTCAGCATCCTACAAACCAGGCTTGATGCCCAGAGTTCCAAACATCTATGCTGCAGCCTTGATGGTGCTGGGCATTGATCCTGCTGGCAGAGGTAACTCTTGTACCAGATGGGTCTCTGCTATGGGCGGATAGTCCCTTAGGGCTAGGGACAATGGATGTCTGTTCTGTCCTTATCTTCCTAGGTGAGGTGTTTCATCTTTTTCACCCATTTTTTTCACCCATTTTTAAATAGATGTTCACTATGCTTTTGTGTGTTTGAGGGATGTACCCAGTGGGGCTCAGAGGTTATTCCTGGCGGTTCAAAGGATCATATGGGTTGCTGGAGATTAAACCTGGTTTGGTCATGTGCAAGGTACTCACTCTACCTGATGTGCTATCATTCTGGTCCCATATATTTTTGATTCTTGGTTTGGGGGTAATATCTAGGAATGTTGGGGATTGAATCTGTGCCTCTGCGGGCAAAGCACATAGTCGAGTCCTTTGAGACATCTCTTGGGCTCCTTAGATTATTTCCTGACAGTTGAGTTCTGAGAGTTGTTGCTGTGGAGCAAAGGGTACCCCTGAGCTTGCCACTTTATCTTTATAATCAATAATTGTTGCTGCACTGGTGCGTATGTCATGGTGACACTAGAAGGTTTTAACTCTAGAAGGTTTTAATGGCTCCTGTCCATTTTTCAATGGCTGGTGAAGTCTGACTCCAGAGCAGCTGTGATGGGAGGGAGCAAGTACACAGTCTGGGTTGGGATTTCCCTGGGTTCACATATCCTGAGACCTTTTTCTCCTCTGATTTCTGGTTCCCAGATTCACCCATTCTCAGAAGTGAATTGATACATACTGTACACACTGTTCAGGAATGGCTTATGATGAGCATTGCTTGACTCCAGAAGACAGTGCCACTGGAATTCAGCATGGTTGCTGTCTGAGGTCTTTGAGGAGCACTGTTGCTGCAGTCAAGGTTGTGTTGAAGGCTACATATATGTCCAGTTCAAATAATAGGACTCATTGCTGTTACAATGAAGAGAGTAAGATATCGGGGCCGGGCGGTGGCGCTGGAGGTAAAGAGCCTGCCTTACCGCGCTATCCTTGGACGGACCGCGGTTCGATCCCCCGTGCCCCATATGGTCCCCCAGGCCAGGGGCGACTTCTGAGGGCATAGCCAGGAGTAACCCCTGAGTGTCACTGGGTGCGGCCCAAAGACCAAAAAAAAGAGAGTAAGATATCAAGATGAAGTGTGTCTTGGCTGAAGCTGTGACTAGTTTCCTGCTCCAGATCAAAGACTCCTGCTGAAGGCACCTGCCTCCTTTCTCCAGAATGCTGCATGGTTACTGCAGTGTCTCAGACTGATAAACACCAAGGAAGATGGGGAATGAATGCCACTTTATCTCACGCCCATCAACCCTTGCTTCAAGTTAGCCACAAAATGGGCTAGAGGCTTGAACCTGAGTCATGGAGCTTCAGAGGTGGGAGGCTATGGAGGTCTCCTAGGAAAAAGAGCTCCATACTTTCCAGAAGTACCTCATGGCCCCCACCCTGTTATGTGATTAAAACTTATTTTACTTATTAAAAAATCACAGTTTTGATTCCCCAGAGGACCATTACTTACCTTGTTCTGGGCACCAACTTAGTGTTAGGCCCAGAGCAGTAGGAGGCAAAAGGCTGCAAAAGGCAGCAGTAGCCTGGATGGAGTTCAGTAAACAGTTTCTCCAGCAACAACCATTCAACAGGAGCATCAGGGTCTCCTAGACCCCCTAGCACTTCAGCCCAGGGCTTTTTATACTCCTGAACCAACTGTCATCCTGTGGCAGTTACAAGGGGCGGGCTTCTGGTAACATGGTTTCACCCTTAAAGGGACAGTACCTACTTATAGCTAACCAGGTTCCATAGAGTCTCTTTTTCCTTATACCCGGCATGCCAAAGCCACACTTGCTGCCTTCAGCACTCAGAATCATCATTTTCCCAATGACCCTACCTCATCACTGACTCTCTACAATTTCCTTCAGGGACACCAATCTGAACACACTCCAGGTAAACCATGGTTGGGCTAATATCAAGCTTTTTGGAGCAAGTTCATGTACCCTTCATATCTTCCTTTATCTGGGAAGCCTGGCAGCTATAACCATGCCCACAAACATAGTTGTCATGTTTGTACTAGGCCAGCTCCATACACTCACTCTTCTCAAATAAGATGTAAATTGAGGGGCTGGAGAGATAGCACAACGGTAAGGTATTTGCCTTGCATGCGGAAGGTCGCTGGTTCAAATCCCGACATCCCATATTGTCCCCTGAGCCTGCCGGGGGTGATTTCTTAGCATAGAGCCAGGAATAACCCCTAGCATTGCTGGGTGTGACCCAAAAACAAAACAAACAAACAAAAAAGATGTAAATTGAACTGTGAAAGATTATGGTCACACTGACCCATGCAGAAAAATTTGGTTATCCCAAGAGAAGATGGGCCAAGAGCTTGCCCTGCCAAAGCCACATTTGCCGCCTCCAGCATCCAGAATCACTGTTTCCCTGAACCTGCCTCATCACTGACCCTCCATGATTCCCTTTGAGGGCACCAATCTGACCACAGTGTGGTGTGCCAGTTTGGGGGCTGATATCATCAGGGCCTTTTGAAGCAAGTGCAGGCACCCTCCCCCATATACATGCCCCTAAAAGTCATAATATCTGTAATAGTGCTTGAATTTCTGGACAACTTTGTTTGATGCTGTCATTCCTAAAAGAACACCCCAATTTAAAAGAATGAAAAGCTGACAAGAGCTTACTAACCCTTCTGCTTTTATATTAATTACTTCATTGGAGATACAATAATTGTCAAAAATGTGTGTGCTACTCTACTTTTTTCTTCTCTTCCATTTTATTTATTTTTCTTTCTTTTTTAAAATTACTTTTACTTACCTGGAAACAAATGTATTATGGTCAACTATGTCGAGTATATGATGCATTTCTTTAAATAAAATAAAAAAAACTTCGACCAAAAAACCCTGAGGGGCTGCCGATGTAGTAATAGCACAGTGGTAGGGAGTTTGCCTTGCATGCCACCAATCTGGGTTAGTCCTGGGTCTGATCCCAGGCATCCCATATGACCCCCTGAACCTACCAGGAGTGATTTCTGAGCACAGAGTCAGGTGTACCTCTGAGTGCCACTGGGTGTGACTTAGCCCCTCTCCCCCCCACACACACACACACACTCAAATCCTGAGCTGTACTAATAGTACAGCTTGCTTAGCCTTACAAGTGTGAGGCCCTGGATTTGTAGAAGGAGGGATGGAAAAAGGGAGAGAAAGAGGGTCCAGAACAATAGTACAGAGGGTAGGGCATTTGCACTGTGCTTAACCTACCTGGGTTTGACCCCCACCTCTCATATGCCTCCCAAGCACTGCCAGGAGTGATCCCTGAGTGCAGAGCCAGGAGTAATCCATGAGCATTTCTGGGTTCAGTTAAAACCAAAAAAATAGGAGGAAAGGAAGCATCCAAAAAAGGCAAAAACTTAAAAATAAATTTAACAAAAGTGAAAATGTTATATTCTGAAGACAACAAAACTGTATAGTATAGAGCTGGAGAGATATACTATACTATTAGAGGGCTAACCTTACTTGGGGGACCATATGGGAAACCGGGGGATCGAACCGAGGTCCTCCTAGGTTAGCGCAGGCAAGGCAGGCACCGTACCTCCAGCGCCACCACCCGGCCCCAGGAAGTTTGTTCTTGACTTCACTCATACAGAGTTATGTTCCCATCTGGCTTAGCTGTGTGACTCAATTCCAGAAATTCTTGTTCTTTTAGTAGTTTTAGTATATCTTCACAGTGAATGCAATGTTATTAATAATAAAATTTCAGGCTTATAACATTCCAACTCCCAAACCAGGACCAGTGTTAGCAGCCATTCACCAAAGTCCCAAGGTTCCCTTGCCCCTTGGATACTCCCGCTGGATGTGGACACACACATTGGTTAGCCCCATTGTAATGACAGTTGAACCTAGACATGACCCTTGGACATGCCCCCTTGTCATGCTGGGTATAAAAGGAAAAACTTGGACAGTTTCAGGGGGACCCAGAGTAGTACTTGCCAGCCAATGGTTGTGGTGGTGGGGGTGGTGGTTGTATATATTCCTTTGTATATATTCCTCTGTCTTTCTTTCTTGAGCCTGGGCCTCTCCTGGCCACCTCTGACTGGTGAATTTCCTCTCTCTCTCTCTCTTCTCTGAAACCCCTGGGCGTGGCAGCAGGCCTCAGATTTCATGAGGAATAAAAAGTCCTGGGTTGGCAGCTTGCAAGGCAAATGCCGCACCGCTGTGCTATCTCTCTGGCCCCTTAAGCTCATATTTTTGTTTGATTATTATTATCTGGGATACACATTTACAATAGTTTTGGTTCTTGCAATTTTGGTGTTTATGATTAAATTATGTCTGCATCACCAATCTGTCCAAATACCCTGGTCAATGCCCATGTGTTCCACCAGTGTCTCCTCTTTTCCCTCTTGTTTGGTGTTTCTTTATTTTATAGTTTTTACTAGTTATTCTTATTTCTCTGTGAGTACTGAGTCCAAAGAGCTCTTTTATTGTTCTCCCAAAATAGAATTCCCCGGAACTGGATTTTTTTTCCAGGGCCTGGGATTGAACCCAGTGATTCACATATACAAAACAAGTGCTCTACCACTGAGCTACATCCACAAACCAAAACTAGATTAAAAAAAAACACTAGATTTTTGTTTTATCTTATAGAACAGGTGAAGTAGAAAGTGGCTCAGTGTAATAGTGTCTACCTTGGAAGCATAAAACTGCTAGCTTGATTCCCAAAGATGCCCACACATACCAGCTATTCTGTTAACTCTACAGTTTGGAATATCTGAAATTGCAACAGAGAATGCCATTACTGGAGCAACAAAATCAGGTGAGTGCTAGCATTAAAACTTGAATGTGCAATCCCCAGTAAGCATCTCAACTGAAAAATATATAGGAATCAAATTTAGGAATTTAACCTGAAGTGATTTTAGCAACACAGGAGGGGGAAGATACAGGGGGAGATCAGCAAGTCATAACTGGTTCCCTAAACAAAGGTCCCAAAATGGATTGTGGGGATTAATTTGATTTTGGTTGTGTTTTATTGTGGGAGGAAGTTGTGTACATCTAGAGGTTATCAGGGTCTACTCCTAGCTCAGAGGATTTAAAGTACTAAGGATTGAACCCAAACCTTCTGCTCCAATCCACTGAGCTATCTCTCCAGCTCCAAGGAAAGTTGTGTGTGTTTTGTAATAATTTAAAATTTTTGTTGATATAATCATGGAAATTTTTTAAAGGATTTCAGAAAAGAAAAAAATGTAACTTTGTATGGTTGAAGAGATACAGGGAGTTGGTCCACAGATATCTTTGAATAGAGCTTAGGATAGGTGACTGCCTTATTCAAATGTTAAATCTGATTCTTAGGCGTGATTTTTAAAATAAAATGAAGGTGCAAGTCTGTGAAGGTCTAGCTGGAATTCACCTTGGCACAAACCAATATGGTTAATCTGATTTCTTCTGTGATATTTCTTTCAGATAACACCTTTCTTCTCTGAGATATGTTAATAAAGGACATTTTGTTTAGCCTTTCCTTTTGAATTTAGATTTGGTAAACAACAAATTTTTCTGGGGAAAGGGAGTTGGTGGGTGTCCCACACAGGGCAACTATATGGGTTACATAGGTCATCTTATTCAATGGAGAGACTATTAAATAATGGTATATATCCAAGAAGCTGAAATGATTGGGAATCCTCCTACATGCTGGCAAACACAGGTAATCAAAAGAAGGAATGACTACTTTTTCCAGGGAAAACTGTTTGAGGGTGCACTCCACAAAGGAAGTGATATCAAAGATAATTTGGGGGGTGGGGGAGTGAAGTACAAGCAGAGAGATATCAGTTATCTAGTCTACCCTTGAAGAGAGAAATAAAGAACTGGAATAGGAGCCATTTTTTCTTGGCTTTGATGCTATTTCTAACTGTTCAAGCTCTTTCATGTGTTCTGGTAAAGTGGCTGTAGGTGCTCTAGTCTCACAGTGTGTAATTAGACTAGGAAGCAACTGCTTTAATAACAGGTATTAAGCACTTGATGAGTCAAATGGGCTGTTCAAGGGTACTTTTGTTCTTTTAGCAATTAGGATGTGTGCTTCCTCAGAATGTTTGGAAAAAGTGAAATGCTGCCATCCTACCTCTGGTCCAGTTTTCTTTTTTTAACTTTCAGAACATAAAACCTACCAATAAGCCTTTGTTTTGTTTTGTTTGGTGTTTTGCTTTTAGGCCACATCTGGTGGTGCTCAGGAGTTACTCCTAGTTCTGCACTCAGTGCTCACTCCTAACAGGTTCAAGGGACCATATGATATGCCAGGATCAAATCCAGATTGTCAAAGCAAGCATATTACCTTTTAGACTCTAGCCCCCAACTACCAAGGAGCCTTTTAAAGTTTTACATTTTCGGTGGGAGATGAGAAGACAAGCATTGGAAAATGTGGGGTTTTTTGGGTTTTTTTTTTGGGGGGGGGTCACACCCAGCAGTGCTCAGGGGTTACTCCTGGCTCCATGCTCAGAAATTGCTCCTGGAAGGCACGGGGGACCATATGGGGCACCAGGATTCGAACCGATGACCTTTTTGCACGAAAGGCAAACGCCTTACCTCCAAGGCATTGGAAAATGTGGCTAAAAATTTTTCATATAAAATTCCCATTTCCCTCAGAAAACTGAAAATATCATGTGGGTTACAAATCAGATGTTCGTTCTTATTTATTTCATCCAAAAGCTTTGAAATCACAATTCTGTACATATGTCACTTCATATTTTTTGATGTTTTCCTGCAAATATTACACTTTTTTTCCACAGTTACAAGTTTGCTCATAATTGAGTTTCAGTCATACAATGTTTCAGCACCATCCCTTTACCAGTGCACATTTCCTGTCACCAGTGTCTGCAGTTTCCCCTCTGCCCTCACCCCACCCCTGACTGCTTCTAAGACAGATGTTTTCTTCTTTCTCTCTTTTTCTCTCTTTCTCTCTCTCTTTCTCTCTCTCTCTCCACTTTTTCCTTTTAGACACTGTTTCAGTACTGTCACTGAAGAAATATCATGCATATCACTTTATATCCTTTTAGCACCAAGTTCTTGTCCAGAGTGGTCATTTCCAATTATCATTGTCATAATGGTCCCATCTTTACCCTAACTTACATATTTATACAAAGAAATAGACTAAAAATCATAACAACAAAAATAAATAAAAGAGGGGCTGGAGC
Organism: Crocidura indochinensis; assembly: GCA_004027635.1. NCBI lineage: Eukaryota > Metazoa > Chordata > Mammalia > Eulipotyphla > Soricidae > Crocidura > Crocidura indochinensis. Next base: position 1,840 of record PVKC010032306.1, on the reverse strand, counting down.
GGTGGCACAAATGGTAAGGTGTTTGCCTTGCGCACACTAGTCTAGGATGGACCATGGTTCAATCTCCCAGCATCCCATATGGTCCCCCAAGCCAAGAGCGATTTCTGAGCACATAGTTAGGAGTAACCCCTGAGCATCAGTAGGTGTGGCCCAAAACAAAAACAAAAAAAGTTAAATAAAAGAACTGTAAAGAATATAAAGAGATAAAAAAAATAAAAAGAATGAGAAGCCTCATCTTTGTCCCCACTGAAAGCTTTCTTCCTTGATCATGATCAATTACACAGACTAGCTCAGGGACCACTCATTGCAGAAAAACTTCAGGCTCAAAGCAACCCTAGGACCACCACCCCCTTTAAGAAAGGGACCTCTGGGGCTGGAGAGATAGCATGGAGGTAAGGCATTTGCTTGCATGCAGAAGGACGGTGGTTCGAATCCCGGCATCCTATATGATCCCCCGAGTCTGCCAGGAGTGATTTCTGAGCTTAGAGCCAGGAGTAACCCCTGAGCGCTGCCGGGTGACCCAAAAACGAAAGAGAAAGAAAGAAAGAAGAAAGAAAGAAAGAAAGGAAGGAAGGAAGGAAGGAAGGAAGGAAGGAAGGAAGGAAGGAAGGAAGGAAGGAAGGAAGGAAGGAAGGAAGGAAGGAAGGAAAGAAAGAAAAAGAAAAAGAAAAAGAAAAAGAAAAGAAAGGGACCTCTGCTGAGTCCAAACCAGGGTTCTCAGACTTTTTAAACAGGGGTCCAGTTCACTGTCCTGTCCCTCAGACTGTTGAGGGTCATACTATAGTTTAAAAAAACTCTGAACAAATTTCTATGTACACTGCACATATCTTATTTTGAAGTTAAAGAAAGGGAACAAATATAATATTTAACATGAAAATATAGTAAAGTCAACAAACTTACCAGTATTTCAATGGGAACTATGGGCCTGCTTTTGATTAATGAGACAGTCAATGTCCAGTTCCATATTTGTCACGGTTAGTTATAGCAAGTGATGCAAATGTGTATCAGTTAGACTAGATCTGGTTGGAGATTTCAAATGTTTCATTCTGGAAAAAGTCTATTCACAGAAATAAGTGCTGCCGAAGGTGGTTGCCATTTTGAATGTATGGTTCCTGAGACTAGGCTATGTCTCAGAGAGGAGAGATGCATAGAAATAAGAAAGGCTAATTGACTTGAATGGCTATTTCAGAATCACAATTCTACAGTTCAGCCAGTTTCATTTGGTAAATTGTATTCACATTTCAATGTCAATAGAAAGTGGGTTATGGAAAAGCTGTATGTCCCTTTCATGAAGATGAAGCTCTTTAAATCTAAATTGGAACTCCTTTTGCAGTTTTTCCAGTGAATCCACACTTTTTTGTTTGTTTGTTTGCTTTTTGGGCCACACCATGTGATGCCCAGGGATTAATCCTGGCTATTCACTCAGAAATCATTCCTGGCTTTGGGGACCATATGGGATGCTGGGGATCAAACCAAGGTCCATCCTCAGTCTACCGCGTGCAAGACAAACACCCTATCACTGTGCTATCTCTTCGGCCCCACAATGTTTTGTTTGGGAATGCAGTCAATGGTTTTTCTGCTCAAAGATTCTGAGTGTAGGGAGATGGCAGAAAATTTTCCTCCTTCACTTGTTTGATGAGGAGGCCTGTTTTTTGGTTTTTTTGTTTGTTTTGGTTTTTGGGCCACACCCATTTGACACTCAGGGGTCACTCCTGACTATGTGCTCAGAAATCGCTCCTGGCTTTGGGGACCATATGGGATGCTGGGGATCAAACCGTGGTCCGTCCTACACTAGCACTTGCAAGGCAGACACCTTACCTGTAGTGCCACCTTCCCGGCC
>PVKC010032305.1:0-14289 GCA_004027635.1 Crocidura indochinensis | reverse complement strand
ACTAAGTATCCAAGCCAATGGAATTAAGAGAGCCAAACTCTAATAATCTAAAATTTAAGTGGACCTAGGTGGCAGACTGGGGGGCAGGGAGGAGGGTGGTGGTTGGATATATAGTTGAGGGAGGTTGACACTAGTGGTGGAATTGGCCCTGATTCATTGCATGTCTGAAACCCAACTATGAAGAACTTTGTAAATCACAATGGTTTCAATAAAATGAGTTAAAATTTTTTTAAAAAAGTGAAAATTGTCATGTCTCAATAGGGTTATTATGTCATATTAGGTCTACTAAGCTTTATATTACTAGTTGAGCATTGTGTTTTTTTTTTGTTGTTGTTTGTTTGTTGAATTTATGTGGCTTCTTGGATAATTTCACATCTAATTTGATATATTCCTACAGGGAAGTCATGTTAAAATAATGGGTAGGGGTATAGCACAATTTTACTCAACAATAGCTCTCTGCTGAGAAGCCTAACAGACCAAAGATCCAGGTATGCTGGTATTTGGGCTGACATCACCAGAACTTTTTTGGAATGAGTTGAAGGTATCCCACACACACACCTTCTCATACTTCCCCAAGCCCTGGTAGCTGAAAACACATCCTACAGAAACTGCAGTATCAGTCACAACACTTGGAATTCCTGCACTGTGTGGCAAAGTTTTTGATACTATCATCCCAGAAGGAATACAGCAATTTAGACACCAGCATGCAGTTGATGTCACCTTATGTTCCGAAACAAATGAAGTAACAGAAAGATCAACTAGCAGCAAGAGTCCAGTAAACTTCTCACAATGACTTAATAACCTAATTAAGAGATGCAAAATAGACAAATCCTATAGTATAATTAAACAGTACACAAATCCATGGTATATCATAATTAAATGGCATGCTTGAAAAAACTCAGCAGAGCGGGACAGGGCGGTGGCTCTGGAGATAAGGTGCCTGCCTTGTCTGTGCTAACCTAGGACGGACTGTGGTTCGATCCCCCGGTTCCCCATATGGTCCCCCGTGCCTGCCAGGATCGACTTCTGAGCGAATAGCCAGGAGTAACCCCTGAGCGTCACCGGGTGTGGCCCAAAAACAAACAAACAAACAAAAAAAAAAAAGAAAAAAAAGAAAAAACTCAGCAGAGATCCCTATTTTAGATGATAGAATATATGTGCCTGAAGAGAATGGATGGCAAAAAAAAATATTAACTAAATTCAGGTTGGATAATTAGAAATGATTTATGATGAGTGAGGGTGAAAGAAGTCAGTTCCATTGAACCTTAGAAACACATCCTCCTGGGTTAAGGGAGCCTCCTGTCCATTCTGACTTTCAGGATTTCACCTTTGCTGGTGGGATCAACCACATTTAACACTCTTGTTTGTGCTTAAGAAGGCCTCTAGATGTCACTGTTCTGGGAGTAAAGAAGAAACTATGGGACTGAAATGACCACTCTCTAATTCAGGCTTCTCTCAAGAGAGGGAAATGGGGCAGGAAGAGGGGGCCTCTAGAGGACTTCATTTCATTGGTGAATGGAAAGAGCAGACGAGAGAAAAAGTCAAAAGTAAATTCGAAAAAAAAAGTAACATTTGGGTAGGGCACATATTAATGGTTTTCTAGTTTGTCTATTATACTTTCAAATATTTTTGTTTTCTAATTTTTTAAACTTTTATTTTTAAATGATACTTAGTAAAATGAATGGCTTAAAAGCCAATTTTCATATTGTGACTGAAACCACTGAATCCTGTGTTATGTTTGACTCTGTTTCTGTTTCTTGGGAAAGAACTAGAATGCATCATGTCCTCTAGTCACTATTTAAAGAACTCACTTTTCTTAGAACTGTTCAATCATGCTCAGTCCTCTCTGTTACAATAAAATCTAGCAAATCCTAAATACTTACATGAACATCTCTGTGGTATTTGTATGCATGAAAGTATATTATATACATGAAACACATATTTTACATCAATATGTACTTACATATATGAATGATGTCTTACAGAGCTAGATACAAGCCCCTATATTTGTATAGCTGATGTCAGTTTTCTCCACCATCCCTCACTGGAATATAATTCATATGAATAAGACTTGGTCTTACTCTCATGTCATAATTATTCAGCACAGCCCCTGAAACAGCATATGCCCTTTATAAATATTTGTTGAATTAATAAAATCCCAGATCTTGCATGGATTGCTTATATTCTACAGCAATGTAAAGTGAAGAACTTCCTTGCTCACCAGCTTTTATGTAGATTCCTATGTCCTCTCATAGTTCTCTTGCTATTTTGATCTTGACTTGAGATCTAGATGCTGCAGTAAGTATATTCTGGGAAGATGCTTGTTGCCTAAGCCTCTTCCAGAACTTTCTTATCTTAGGTTGAGCCATAATATATTCATTGTGGGGAAGACCCACAATGGCAGCCTATGTATCCAATGTACTGCTTTCTTATCCTTCTTTCCCCCTCATCCTTGAACTATTTTTCTTCCCATCCTGCTGAAGATTGGTATAGAATATATTAGAATATTTTCAAAATGACATTATTGTTTCTTCTTATGACATTCAAAATGATATTAATGCTTCTACTTGTCTTTTTTTCTTTACTTTTAGCTTTTTTCTTTATCAACGCCAATGTAACAATACAAGTTTTCTTTTCAGGAGAGTTATTGCCACACTAAATCTAATGGAGAAACAAAATAAAGAAAACTCCATTAGAGTTTCATAAAACAAAGCCACTAAAGTGAAGTTTAATCATTTAATTTCTTCAGAAAATACAGTACAAAGGGCAGGGACCTGGGAGTTATCTTCTGCTTGTCCCAAGTCTTTCTGTTGGTTTTTCTCTAGGCCCAAATCATCTCCTCACCTTAGTCCAAGAAAATCCAATACCTGAACCAAGAAACGCAAAACATCCTGCCAGTGGTAGGGAATTTCCAAGCAAAATATATGATGGCTGGTTCAGACAGATAATACAGCAGGTTAGGTCTTTCCTTGCATGTGGGTGGCCCAGGTTAAACCTCTGAATATCCTCCAAATCCACTCAGGGCTAATTCCTTAACACAGAGCTCGAGTAAGCTATGAGTACTGCCAGAAGCAGAACCTGAGTTAGCACTACCTGCCTGTTTGGAGCAATAATTTCTCCCCATTTGAGAATCATGGCCTTTAGGTTGAGACAGCTCAAGTGGTTGAACACAAAACTGGCATGTTTAAAGCCCTGTGTGTCCCTGTAGAACATGACCCACTCAAAACAAGAGTTATGGATGTAGCTCTGGTTGCCTCCAAGGTTCTGGCTAATGTGGACCCTTAATTTATTTCTTTGGGGGGGGGAGAGAATGAGAATCATGTTCTTATTTTCATTCTTCTTTCTTCCTCCGGTTTTGACAGTCTAATGTGTATCTCAGATGTTTAGGTATAACTGAAGTACTTTTAGATCAAAGTTTTAAGGTATATTAGTATAGTTCTAGTTTTTATGCAATTTCAGCCAGCAAATAGGAGCCCTAGGTACTACTAATTCTTGTCAGTTCCAGTCATTCAAATTTAAATATAATGAGACTTTTCTAGAGAAATTGCTCTATCCTTTAACCAAATAATTTAGTGAATTTGCAACAAGCTTAATTTTTGCCCAAAAGCCACACATTCTATTAGGAAATGACTTAACTGTGTGTCAGATCTATGACAGGCTTTCCACATTGCATACTTGTTCCAGGCAACCAAGGCTATCTGCTCACCTTTGAATGAACTGTCTTTTTTTTTCTCTTCTGGGCAAGAATGAAAGTGAGGTTCTTACTGGCATACCTTGAGAAATATGGAGTTCTGGTCCTTGTAATACATACTTATTATTTGTTGAATGTTGAATCTGTCCTTAACAATCCATCCATGTTGGTACTTTGAGCCTGATCAGTAGTCATATAAAATCAGTACCCCATTTACTTGTGAGATTGAATGGTCTATAATAGGCAATGGTGGCTGATAAGTTGGAATCAGAGTCCTTGGATCTAAATCCTTAACTACTCTCTGGACCTTTGCGTGGGGTGTTAAGAAAAAGTAAGGACTCTCTCTACTAATTGCTTGTTCAAAGAGGAAAGGGAAAAAAGTTAAAAGTATTTTTAAAAATAAAAAAACTTGTGAGACTAGAAAAATAGGACAGCAGAGAGGGTGTTTGCCTTGAACATGGCTGACTCAGGTTCAATCCTCAGCATCTCATATGCTCCTATTAGCCCTGCCAGGAGTGATCCCTGAGAGCAAAGCCAGGGGTAATCCCTGAGTACCACTGGGTGTGTGACCCAAAACAAAACAACAAAACAAAACTTTAGATCATGGGACCAGAGCTGTACAGCAGATAAGTCACTTACCTTGCATGCAGCCAAATTATGTTCCATTCCCAGCACTGCATAAGTCCTTTCCAGCCCCAAGCATACAAGATATGCCCTTCTCTAACTGTCCCCACAAATAAGAGCCCTTGGATCTTTGGAATTAGTGCCAAGGATTGTCAGGGTACTGCGTGTTATGGTCAAATTTCTACACCACTACCTACCGACTTCCACTGTTTGGTATGACTAGTGATGTCTTTGAGAAAAGAGATGTGTGAGGAAAACAGTAACATTGGTGTAATGCTTGGGCTGAAGTTTGATTGAGCTTGGCGGCAGTCAACAGAGAAAGCGGATTCCTAGAAAACCTGGAATCAAAATGAAGCTGCTTCTCCGATTTTGTGAGGAATGAGGTCAAGCAAGGGACACTTAATTGTGATCTTAATCTTAGGCTTCATAAAATCAGAACAAAAGAGCCCCCCCCCAACTCATTTCCATACAGTAAAGTTCATCCCTCCCTAGAGGGTTTCCAAACCGGGAGTCACAGTTCCAGACGCCTTTCCCCTCCCTTCCTGACCTGGGAGGGCCTGCTAGGGACTGGCCGGTGGCAGGACTCCAGCCTTGCAGCTGTGCCAGCCAAGAGCTCTAGGGGACAATGCTGACCTGAGGATTGCTCTGTGCAGAGCCCCGCCCCGACTCAGCACGCCCAGCCTTGAAAAGGACCCAATTCCATTGCTCCAAAGGCAAGAAGTGGCTTGCAGATGGGGAGAATTTTCAGCACCATGCATAGAGAATTCAACCTATATGAATAATCAGATTGGTCTTTGGAGTGGAAAAGTTTTGGGATGGTACTGGCGTTCCCTAGACAACAAGCTGCAAATGTTCACTCCTTAGAAAATCTTTCAACTGGCCATGGCTCATTCCTGACAGTACCAGTGGCAGAGCTGCAGACAAATAATGAAGGCTGTGGATGGGACATGGTGAGTGCCAAAGGGTTCCTACCTCCTCCGGGTTAGGCTTGCTTTGGACTTAGACTTGGACTTGATTGCTAACACAGATCCATCTTTAACTATAATAGTAAACACTTGAAATTCATCTTTGCAGCACAAAGACATAAACACTGATTTGCCTCTTGATGAAATCCAGTTTTGTGGAGGAAAGTTCAGTTATTCCTGAGAACTATGTGCGTGAGCATGTAGATTTTTTTTTTTACTTTTAACCTAGGAGAAATTGCCTACAAAGCAACTGAGGTGTGACTGGATAGTGTGTGTGTGTGTGTGTGTGTGTGTGTGTGTGTGTGTGTGTGCCTAAATATTACAGCCTAACTTCCTTTTTGCTTTTCCAAACTAAATCTCACCAATGAGGCATAATGTGTAAACTTCTTGTATGTTTGCTCTTTCAGTTCTAGGGAAAATCCGAACCGCTGTGGGCAGTGCTCAACTTCTCATGGCCCAGAAATTCTACCAGTTTAGAGAACTGTGTGAAGAAAACCTGGTAGGTAACATTCCATATCACTGCGTCCCCCTGCCCTCCCAGGGGAAGAAAGCATGGCACGATCTATACAGTGAAGCTAGTTTTTAGTCACATCAAGGACTGTCTCACCTGGACTGGAATTTTTTGATGAATCTTATTTCCTGATTTTCTTAAAAATATTTATTTGATATTTACATAATCTTGGAAGAAAGAACCAATCAAGTTTAAACTCCATTTCCTGCTTTTTGTAACTAAAATTTTCCATTTTTTGACTTACACATGGCATCTCTGGTTTTGATATTTTTCACCTAAGTTCTCTGCTTTCATGGAAGTGTGCATGTATGGGGGGGTGTCATCATAAAATATATATTTATCTCTCGGGGATAAATAAATACTTTATTCTTCATGGATATAGAAAAACAAACAACATATAAAGAAAGAAAAAAAGGGGGGAAAGCACCACTACTACAACCATATTTTTAAAATTACAAAACAAGGCTTGAAATGATAGTAGGGTTAGATAGGGCATTTGCCTTGCATGCCAGGAGTGATCCTTTAGCATAGAGCCAAGAGTAATCCCTGAGCATCTCCAAATCTGTCCCCAAAAAAACAAAACAAACACATAAATGAACAAGTGAAATTTGCAAAATAAAAGGAAAACTGCTTCCTCACATATGCCTTTAGAAAAACTTAACTGAGGCTGGAGCAGTGGCACAGTGGTAGAGCATTTGCCTTGCACACGGCTAACCTAGGACAGACCACGTTTTGATCCCCTGGCATCCCATATGGTCCCCCAAGCCAGGAGTGATTTCTGAGTGCATAGCCAGGAATAGCCCCTGAGCTTCACCGGGTGTGACCCCCCTCAAAAAACTTAACTGATTGCGAAGCTGTGACCCAAACTATAATAATAATTTTTTAAATGAGTTTGCTAAGGGGAGCTTGGGGAGGGAAGAGGACCTGGGAACATGAATCAAGGGACCCTGACTCTGGGTTGGAGTTGGAACACTGAATGCCTGAAATTCTATTATTAACCATATTATAAATTATGGAACCGATATTAAAATGGCAAGAAAAGCAAATAAACAAAAACCTGCTAATATTCCCACATGATAGGCCATACGAACATTTTCTAAGTTGCTCAAGCCAGGTCTAAATGAAAAAAAAAATTTAAAAAGAACTTTTTTTATCTTGTGAAATGCAAAACTATGATTATCTGCAATCAAACTGATCCAATCTAGGATTTTAGAGATTTTTTTTTAAGTGTCCAAAGCAGTACTCAGGAAGCTCAAGTCCCACCCTGTGGTTCTCTGGACAGTGGCAAAATGAAGGCTGAGACGGTACTGAACCAACTCTGAGGTACGCATGTGCTTCAAGGGATACATTCTGTGGTGCTTGAGGACCATACTGTGCTGGAGATGGAACTAGGGTTGTCCACATGCAAGCTATATGCCCTGTCCACTGTGGTTTCTCTCTAATCACATGCTTTTTCAAATTTATTTTTAATTTTTTTGTTTTTGTTTTGGGGCTGCACACCGTTGTGCCTAGTTTACAACTGACTATACACTCAGGGATCACTCCTTGTGGGGATTGGGGAAGCATATGTGGTGCCAGAAACCAAATCCCAGTTGGCTGCATGAAAGGCAAGAACCCGACCCACTGTACTATCATTCTGTCCTGACCTCACAATTTTAGACATTTAATCACATTTTCTTGTTAACAAACACAATATAGACTAAACAATATTTCTCTAGAAAGGTTTAAACTGAGAGACAATATCAAGCATGTAAAGCTTGATTTCTCTCTCTCTCTCTTTCTCTCTCTCTCTCTCTCTCTCTCTCTCTCTCTCTCTCTCTCTCTCTCTCTCTCTCTCTCTCTCTCTCTCTCTCTCTCTCTCTCTCTCTCCTCTTCACTAGTCTTTTCAAAACGTACCGGGGAATTCTACCTTCCCCCATATATATAGATTGCCATCTCTGGAATTTAGCAAACAAAAATTACCTGTTCCACCTACCTTTTTCCAAATTCTATTCTGAATAATGTGATTTTTGTTTTGTTTTGTTTTGTTTTTGGGCCACACCTGTTTGACGTTCAGGGGTCACTCCTGGCTATGCGCTCAGAAATCGCTCCTGGCCTGGGGGGGGCCATATGGGACACCAGAGGATTGATCCTTGGTCCGTCCTACGCTAGCACTTTCAAGGCAGACAATTTACCTCTAGCGCCACCTTCCCGGCCCCGAATAATGTGATTTTTATTGCACTTCACATATGGACTTTCTGCTAATTTATAAATCTGCCCAAATGCACAAATCTTATTTAACATAATTCTTTGTTCTTTAAATGTCCGTGTAAATCTTGGATGAGAGAGATAATAGCTATGGATTAAGATTCTTCCCTTCCAGGTAGTCAACCCTGGTGGGATCCACCACATTATCAGGGGTGATATTTGAGCACAGAGCCAGGAATAGCTTGGTGCCCAAACCATCTCACCTCAGGACAGGGAAAAACCGCATTTAATATTTCTTAAATTGGTAAATAGATACAAGTTGAGGCCATTAGAATGTTTTAGGGCCAATAAGCACACCTTATCAAGGAGTCATGGTGAACAGTTTATGGAATAGAATACAAACACACAGATCTAAAAGAGAAAATTACAGACACAATGTTAAGATATTTCTTCATAGTCCTTTACCATTTAAAAAAATTGAATAGCGAAATATGAGGATCATATGAGAGTCAGTCTTAAGCAGAACAATAGGGAGGTAGAGAACCACTGCTGGTCAAACCAAAGGGAAGTCAGACATCCATCATACTTGGGTTTTTTTTGGAGGGGGAGGGAAATGCTCAAGTGTTACTTTTGGCTCTGCACTTAGGAATCACTCAGTGGTGTATGGAGGATCATAAGGGGTGTCGGGAATCTAATTATATGAAAAGCAAGTGATATATTATTACTACAATATCACACAATTTATTATTACCACAGTCCTCAGGAGCCCCTACCTTGGGGGGCCAGACACCAGGCAAAGAATTTTTATCTTTTTGACCCAGTTTTGTTCAATAGTCAAAGCCAACTTTTAGAGCTGAAAGTGAGATTATTTTATGATGGCCTTACCACAGAAAAAAAATAGCCGTAGAAAGACTTACAAAATTTTCCAAGGTCATATATGACAAGAGACAAATCAAGACTCAATCTCAGGACTGGAGACATAGTAGGGCTTTACCTTACATGCATCCAACGCCAAACTGATTCCAGATCAGAACAAGGAATGGCCCGTGATCACAGAATCAAGAGAAGACATTGAGTAGCACTAGGTGTGGCCCTGTCTAGCCATGAACAATCTACTTGAACTCAATCCCTGTTGACTGCACAGCTCCTGTACTTTCTCTAATTCCCTCTCTTCAAGATTAGAGTTCCAGACTTACTGTCCAGAAGCTAGCTGAGTCATCTCCTATGGCAGAAAGCAAGGTTACAGATCACCTTGATGATAGTGTTGTCTACAACAGCTGCATAAAGATTGATCACAGCCTGACTCTATTTTTGAGTTCTTAAGCTTTCAAAGAAAAGAAAAGGCATAGTCCTTTAATTTGAAAACACCTACATGCTATCCCAGACTAGATTTTTAGTCATGGAATGAATGAATAAGACTGCCTTGTCAGTAAAACTAAAACAAAACAAACAAACAAAAAAAACTAAACATATATTACACCTCCAACACTTCTAATGTCCACACTTACGTTTCACATCAATAAATATAAGTGCTATTCTTTATGCAAGGAATGACTTAAAAATGTGTAGGTTTTCTAGAGACTCAGTGTGTTCTCTCTCTCTCTCTCTTTCTCTTTCTCTCTCTCCCTCACTCTCTCTCTCTCTCTCTCTGAACTTTTCCCATCTATCCCTATCCTTTGAGAGAGAGAATTCCTGGTGAGGAGGGAGAAAAATTGTTAAATAGAATTTAACACATTCTGACTTTGTTGAGTCCATGCATTGGTACACTGAAACAATTTAGCTAATAGTACTTGTGATATAAAGACTTTAGTGAACTCTAAAATACTTTCTTCAGTTAGCAATAAGATAAGAAAATATATTATGAGATCATAAAGCTCAACTTGAAAGGTACTTATCTGCCTGTTCTGATCTTAAATATTAAATATTTAATACTTCAGAGAATCTCACAACATAAGGTATTAGTAGAAAAAATGGATTTTTTTCTTAAACACTTCCAAACTACAGAATTTAGTTCTTCCAATGAATTTCAAAACTCTGACTAGTTTTAGAACTAAAGTTTATAAGTACATCTTACTTGTAGTTATTTTTTTTACATCCCTCCCCTTGTAGTTATTTTTAAATCAGACCAATGTTAGTTCATCAAAGGACTAGAAAGTTCTTTCTTATCTATTAATCTTGATATAACTAACCTTACAGATTATTGGATTTGATTTTAACATTACAAACTAAGCTCAACTTATTATATAGATAGATACTTCACAGGCTGTTCAACTTTGTGGGATAGCCAGAGATAGTTTAACCTATCAATCTGGAAATGCCTGACAGATTGAAGATTCCTTCCCACCTTACCATGAATACCATTAGCTTCTGCTTTCCACTGTAATTAACAATGAGCATGACTGGGTCCAAGGAGATAATACAGCAAGTATGGTATTTACCTTAAACTTAGCTCACCCAGTTCTGGCATCCCAGATGGTCACCCGAACACAGAGCCAAGACTGATCCCTGAGCATAGAGCCAAAGAATGAGCCTTGAGCACAGCCATATGTGGTCCCAAAAAAGCAAACAAAAAAGATAGCAGATATTATTTTTTTTTGCAGTGCTAGAGATTGAAACTAAGCACTTCACACATGCAAGGCAAGTGCAAAGCTACATCCCTTTCCTCTCAAGATAACATTTTCATTTGAATATGCTTCTTTTCTATTGCATCTTGCCATAGACTATACATTTTGGAAATATTCAAATGTATAGACTATCCTCAAATATTAACAGAGTACAAAAGAAAAAGAAATTGTCAATCTTGGCAATTAAGAATCATTAACAGATGGGTTTATAAAATTATTATTTGTGGTGAAATCTACAAAAGAAAGCAAAAATCATAGAAACAGAAAAATTTGTTGGGATTAGTAAATACAATAGGAAGTGGTTGGTAAACAGAAACAAATAGTTATAAGAGGGGCCAGAGAGTAAGGTACTTGCCTTGAACTCAGCTGACCAGGGTTCAATCCCCAGCACCCCACATGGTCCCCAAGCCTGCCAGGAGAGATCCCTGAGCACAGAGCCAGAAATAAGTTATTGGGGCTGGAGAGATAGGACAACAGTAGGGCATTTGCCTTGCATGCAGCTGATCCAGTACTGACTGTGGTTTGAATCCCAGCATCCAGTATAGTCCCCCACCCCAACTCCAACCCTGTGCTAGCCAGGAGAAATTTCTGAGCACAGAGCAAGGAGTAACCCCTGAGAGCCACCAGGTGTGACCAAAAAACAAAACAAAACAAAAAAGAAATAAGCCCTGAGCACTACCATGTGTGGCCCAAAAGCCAGACAATGAGAAATAAGATCTGAAGATATAATAGATAACATATTGAAAAAATGTATAGAGTAATTGATGAGGCTTAATTATGATTGAAATTCACTATGAGTACAATGTCAATGTTTTCACAAAGAAAAATGTGGGGATATGAAATGATGATTATCACACCCCACTCAGGAACCCACGAAGACACTGTTTAGAGACGCGACAGTCTGCAACAGATGATATGTTAATTAACTCAATTTTTACAACATACACCAAATAATCACATTATACTCTTAAAATAATTCACAATTATCATTTATTAAATATACCTTAACAAGGTGGAAAATGCCAAAGTAGAACCTCAATCTTCAGTCTCACCCAATTTCCTGGGTTTTTGTTGTTGTTATTGTTATTGTTTTTTGTATGGGTTTTTTTTTTTTTTTTTGGATTTTGGGTCACACCCAGCAGCACTCAAGGGTTATTCCTGGCTGTACACTCAGAAATCACTCCTGGCAGGCTTGGGGGACCATATGAGATGCCAAAATTCGAACCACCCTCCTTCTACATGCAAGGCAAATGCCCTACCTCTATGCTATCTCTCTGGCCTTACCCTATTTCCTGTTTGAAAGCCAAATGCAGAATCCAGCTTCCTTGTGTTACTTGAAGTATTTGAAATTATTATATTCAATGCTTGTTGTCACAGATTAGATAATCTAAAGCATCAATATTTTCCTTTCTCTCATACAGAATCCCAATGCTCATCCGAGGCCCACCTCCCAGGATTTGGCAGGGTTCTGGGACATGCTGCAATTGTCCATAGAAAATATCAGTATGAAATTTGATGAACTTCACCAATTAAAGGCCAATAATTGGAAACAGATGGATCCTCTTGACAAGAAGGTAGAACAATGTAGATTTTGTATGGTTCATTTAAAAACCTGCACAAATACTGGACAGTCTAAATAGGCTTCTGCACTCAGTATTGCTGTTTACAATGTGAAATGAAGTTGATATATTAATTTCATTGTAATGACAATGTTTACATAGTCATCATCTGGGATATTATCTGTACATGTTTCAGGCATATTTTTAAAGAAAAAACCTGTCTGTGAATTGGAAAATGGGAATATGGCTTTTTTTGTTAATTAAACTTTAAGTTAAACCATTTTAGTCACTGAAAGGAAATGCCTCCATTTTGCTTTTTAAATTAAAATAAATGACATCTTCAGTGCATGATTACATAGAGCAAGAGTTCAACTTCCTGACACCATACGTTGTGTTTCTGAGGAAAAATAGGAAGCCCTGAAAATTAATCTACCTTGATCATTTCATAATTATAGTAATAAACTACTATTGTTCAAGACTAAAGATATATATCATAAAGTTTCAGTCATAAATTTTTAATAATTTACTTTGGGGTGATTTGCCTTGGGAGATATTGCTCACTGGGTTCTTCATGGAACAGTTTAGAAATAAAGACTCAGGTTTTTTGGTTGTTTTTTTTGTTTTTGTTTTTTTGTTTTTTTTTTACTTTAACTAGCAACCTGTAATTTTCATACTTGATGATGGTGGTTTCACCAGATTCTAACAACTGTCCCAATTCCATCTCATGAGGCTGGTCTGCCTCATACCTCTGTTTTTTTTTTTTCCTTTCTTTTTTTAACTGTTTACTTTCCTATGGCCTGCAATTAAATAATTGGAAGAGATTCAACTTCTAAAAGTTGGGTATAGCTATTCCTGTAAAGTGCACCTGTGACCCTGCCGTTTTTTGGTCTCCTTGCCTATCATATCACTGACAGCAACCCAGTCCGTTCTGCTGCTGTTCATATTAATATTGGTGTTCTTGGGGTTATTGGGTTCCTAGGAGAGATTCATTACTGAGTAGGTGAGTAATGACAAGACAAGGGCTACTGTTATTGTTCCTCATCTCCAATTCTGTGGCCATCTACCTGAACATTTTAGTATTAGGCACCAAAGCACCAGTGATTATGTGTAACCTTGCAATTGGAAAACAAATATTTGCCCTCAACTTAATTTTGTTTCATCTGTATTTAAAATTATCTGCTAAATAAGCTTTTAAGTTGGTCTTATTTTAAGGAAACACTTCCAAATTCACACCCACTGGTAATTTAATTTCTGAAGCTGTTCGAACTGATTTCTCATTCATTAATAATTTTTAAAAGACAAAATATATAAAAAAGGAAAATATGACTAAAATTACCAATATTCATTTTTTAAAAATATCTTCTGATTACTTACCACGAAGATTTAAATGCTTAAAAATATATGTTGAGCTGTAGAGCTAGTATAGCATTTCTAGATTTGATCTTCTGTATCCAATATGATCTTCCAAGCACCACCAAGAGTAATTTCTGAGTACAAAACCAGGAGTAACATCTGAGCATTACCAGGAATCCCCCACCCCCCAAAAAGAGTGATGCTATGAAGAAGTAATACGAGTTGCCTATTGACATCCACATAACAAGACATTAGAATTCATTTGATTTCTAAATTTTTATACATTTTTATCTAGGCTCAGAGACTTCCATAACCCCTACAAACTTGAGGAGTAAATGAATGAACACATTCAGACTTAGCAAAATATTCTGTGTTTCCCTTTTGTCCTTTTGACCACACAGATTCCACTTTAAACAGTCTTTGGGTAACTTGAATGTCACGAGTTTTGGTCACATTACCCAGGCATGCCAGAAGGAACTATTGTGATGAACAAAGATGCTAAGACGTAGAATGAATGCCTTCTGGGAAATCTGAAGAAAACGATGTAATCTGAGAAGTTTCAGGAGGATTCATTTAAATAAAAACAACAGATTCTTATAGACAGACCCTTATGCAGCCTGGAAACTAACCATCCCTATTCTAAAACATTCGTGGTTTATATTCTCTTCTTTCCCACCGCACTTTCCCCCACTCTCCACCCACCCCAATAGTTTAGGTTAAGTTAAAACACAATAGAACAGAACAAAATAGACCTAAAGCCTTTTTTTTTTTTTTT
>PVKC010032304.1:0-14295 GCA_004027635.1 Crocidura indochinensis | reverse complement strand
TGAACCCTGTCTCCTACAGAGCACTTCCCTCCCAAGTGCCTGCTCCCTGCATGGCATGCTCAAGGACACAGGCAAGTGCCACTGAGCAGCACCCACATCTTGGGTTTTTGCCTACATTTGGGGACAGCTTGTTAGTTGTCTTTCCTTAATTTCACTTAGTTTCTCCAGTTTTTATCTAATTTCCCTAGATAGCATTATATGAACCACCTTCTGCACCTTACCTGTGCAGTGGCGCCTACCCACCGGGGGTAAGGGGGCGCAGCAGTTTTGACCCTCTGGGCCATCCTGTCCTCACTTAGCCTCCTCCAGTTCACACGTATCCAAACATCATGGACTGATAGAATGTAGCCATCTCCACAAACCCTAAGTTTTGGAGTATCCTTTGAGGGTGAATACCCATCACTAAACCCTAGTGACCTTCCCCTTCTACAGAGGGTCTGACCTCGCCTATGGATGGATATCTTTTCACCATTACAGATTCCCATCCTAGGTCCTCTTCGGGCTTCAGGTATAGCTTAAACTATCCTACTCAGGCCATGCAGATGCTTCTTCCAAGCAGCTCACACTCAGGGAGACAATACATCCAGTATAATGAGCACTTTGGGGCCCTCAATAAAAGGCATTCATTCAGGAGCCAGGCCCAGCTGTCGGGCCTTTTTCCTATAAAGTTCAGCTAAGCTCAACCACATCTTGAGGACTTCCAACCACAGTTCATCACCCTACAGTTCATCTTCCCCTCTGCCAAAGTGCTAACTACCGGCATACTGGTACCTCTACAACCATGAGCTTTGGGATTGGGACTGGCATGGCAATTGCCCCAGTCTTGGCACACAACAGGAACGTTGGGTCTACCACAGAGCCAGATTCTTGACATCCAGACACATCAACCCAGCAAAATTAGTAACATGTCCATTTACATTTACAAGGACCCTAGTTAGTTTTGAGAGTTTTCAGATGTCAGTCTAAGTCCTCTGCTACTGATTCAATGCACTGACTTTTCTAGAGAGGACCACATAGACCCAAAGTCTCAGTTATGATACCTAAGGCAAGTCTTGATCCAATATTGTCTCACATACAGACCAGAGGAGCTCAAAGGTCACCACAGAAAACTCCCTGCAGTTCAAACCAGGGTTGTCCCAACATAGCCCTCAGCCCATATGATCAGATATGCCACTAATGTGGCACCAGATACTGGCATGTCTACCATGAAAATTAATGATGTGTCTGTCACCAGGCCTTTAGAGGAGATATCCAGACAAGAATACCCAGCCAATCCCCCTTGTCTTGGGGTGCCTCAGTATCTATTATTATTGGCAGTACACAGGAGGGACTGGACCATCTGAGCCAGAGCTTTGGAGGCATGAGCCCAGGGGCAGAGTGCAGGAAGATTGCTAGTCCTGTGCAATCGCCCCAGCCCCTATCCCATGAGGGAGAGAATTCCGGCCAGCAGTTTCTCTCAACCGGGACAGGGAACGGGAAGCGATCACAAATAATTCACAAGTGTCAAGCTCTTTTGTGATCGCCTAGAAAATCAAGCTGCAGAAGTTAGTAGCGTGGACTCAGGATAACGGTTGCCAACTGAAAGACAATTTAATGCGGGGAGAGCAAGGTTTTTTATGCCCTGCTAACAGGGGAGGGGTTACAAAGCAGGATTGAAAACATATCCAATCAACCAAGCAGGATTGAAAACATATCCAATCACAATTGTACAAATTTCTTTACCTAACCAATGAGGGTAACTCCCTACCTCCATGAGCTTAGTGCACACATTTAGATGGTGGGAAGGATAAGGGGAAAGAAGGGTGAAAGAAGTAGAGAGAAGAGTGGAGCAAGCTTAGCAATTAGAAAGAAAGGTGGGGTTTGAAAGAAGGGTGGGGCAAGCTTAGCAATTAGAAAGAAAGGTGGGGTAGCAATTTTGAAAGAAGGGTGGAGAAGCAAAAGGGTTAAGTTAACAATTTCCTTAAAATGTTAACTGAGTGAGAGAAGGGCAAACTTTCCATGGTTAAAGCAAACAGGAATTTCAGTTATGCTGAGTTCCTTTGTAAAAGCTAAATTTACTTTGCGGAGTTTCCTGTTGGCTCGGGGCTATGCAAACTTGTGGATGAGGTGAAGAGAGTTCAGTCAAGTCCAAGCTGCATGTGGGGTGCTTGGTCACCCACAGTCCTGCATCAAGAACAAGAGGGAAAGGAATATCCAAAGCCAAATCTGGCCCTGAGTAGAGGGTTTTATTTGTTCACCACGGGCCCAACACAATCACCCTGTTTGTCCAACCAATGCCCATCACTGTTGCAGTCAGACAAGCTCTCAAAAAAGGAGACATCTGCCACTTTCATGACCAGAAAGATCACCAATGCTGCACATGCCAGCTTGGCAGAAGATATGATTTCTAGCACACAAATCCCAATAAACTGCTCATCCAGGTCAGGCCTGTTCACCATGACTAGCACCTCTGTGTCTTATAATGATGGCTCCTTACCCACAAACTCCACCCAGAGTATGATTACTAGGTACCTTCCCAATTCAGCCTCACCCCCAACATTGCTCCTGGGGATGGTGACCGGTGTGACCCCTTCCACTGTCATGACAAGAACCAAAACTCAGATTGGGACTCCCACCAGTACAGCAAATAATACAGTCAGCTGTACCCACAGCTCTGGCTGCTGTTCAATTGCCAGCAGGACCTATTGGCTGGAGCTCTTTGTTGTCAAAAGACCACAGCCTAACTATATCTCTGCTTTGGTGGCCTAAACATAGCTTTAGGATCCATGGCTGTACTGAATCCTCCCATCAAGCACCAAAGGTCTAGAAATAACCAAAGTGTCCTCAGCCCTTCAGTAGGTGGTTTCAGTTGTTTAGCCCAGGCATAATACAACTGATCATTCCATTTTTCCAACAAAGGTCCAGCCACTTGCTTCCAGACAAGATCTCAATAATTTTTAAGGTCTTGAAACCTGCCACTCCATGGCTATCTGACCAACAGTGATAGGGCTGCCATTGGGCTGGGGGACATATCCAGCACACAGATCCCTATAGATTGCTCATACAGATCAGACCACTTCTGTTAACAGATCAACGTCTTTTAACTTTGGTTTCTTGTCCTGAACCTCCCAACCAGAGCTTGGTTGACAGGTGCCCAGGCTCATCTACCATGTTTATGATAGGGCTTCTACAGACTTTAATTGCTGCAGTAACATCAAAGACACAAACCCAAGTTAGACCTATCATTGGTCCAGCAGTTGTGACTTCCAACACACAGGTACCTCCTGACTGCTCTTACAGGTCAAGCCAGCTAATTTTTGCTTACACTTCTAGCTCTTAGATGCCTGGCTTCTCCAACCAGATTGTGGTGCCACGTGACCACATATCTCTGCATCATCTTCAACAATGGTCCCTGGCTTGGTGAATGATAAGGCACATGCCATTGTCAGATCTAGGACCCAAATTCAGATAGGGCCTGCAACCAGTTGATCAAATAGAAAAATGATATCCAGTAAGCTGGACTTAAAACTCACTCTTGCTTGACAATTACCTCTCACTCTTGCTTATCAATACCAGCAGGAACTCTTAGCTCTGGGAGTTTCCAGGAAAACATGGCCTTATTTGTGCCCCTGGTTTGGTGGCCTGGATTTAGAGACAGTGACCAAGAGAGTCCCAAGACCCTCATCAAGCACCTTGGGCCAACTAACATCCAAATCTTCATCTGCCCTCTGAATGGAGGGTCTCAACTATTCACACAGGGTCCAGTATGATCAATTCCCCATCAAGGTCCCATCAAGGTTCAGCCACCATTACTTCCAGGCAAGCTCTCACCAACTGTGAAGGTCCTAGTACCTGCCGTTCCCATAGTTGGCATGACCATGCTGGGCATGCCAATGGACCTTAAAACATGACTTCTTGGCACTGAGATTTGAGCAGACTACTCACCCAGTCAGGCCACCTCACCTCACATAGGAAATCTATTGTTTCTAAGCATGGTTCCTTCCCCTAGTACTCCACCCAGAGCAATATTGCCACGTACTAACAAAATTTTACCGTATCTCAAACCTTGCTTTCCGAGGCAGTGGCTGGTAGGAAACCTACCACAGTCATATCAAAGACACAAACTCCCTTTGGGCCTGCAATTATGTAAAGAAAAGCAAATTTCAGCACACAGACCCCTCCCAAAAACACTTCTTGATCAGGTCAGCTCACTTCGGCTAACACCTCCAGCTCTTCTAAGCATGACTCCTTGCCCCCTACCATTCTACTCAAACCACTAGTACCATGTGCCTGCACACATCTGTATCTTCTCTCTTATAAGATGGCTGGAGTGGCACATGCCACTCTCATTTCAAAAACACAAACTCAGGTCGGTCCTGCCACCAGGCCAGTGAACACCACTTCATTAATCTGGGCTCACCACTATCTATACTGATCAAATTTCTACAGAACCTCTAAAATTTGAGAGATTCCAGGAATTCATGGATCATTTATGTGACAGGGTTGGTACACTGAACTTAGGAACATTGACCATCAGTCTCAGAGTCTCTCTTTACATACCAGAGGGGATACAAGGTCCAGATCCTTATCTGCACAGGATCAAAAGACATCTGTTTTTACTTCAGGGCCCCATAACTAAAATCAGTCTGTCAAACCAAAGTAGTACAGACCTCTTCTGGTCCAGTACACAATGCAATATACACCATGTTCCATGATGCCCAGCATTCCAAGCCATAACAGTCCAAATCTTGCCTGATAGTAGCAGCACATTTCAGCCTCAGGATCTCATAGCAGGCATGATTATGTCTGAATCCCCAACCAAGCCTCCCTGAAATCTATCCATCTAGAATTATGTCCTCACAGGGCCCCTGACCTCAATTGTTACCAAACAGATCACCACAAGAACCTGTCTATAAAAATTTTGTTGCCACAGCAAATATGCCAGGGAACCCAGGGGTCATTCTCAGACAGAGTGGTCCATCTTTTTGAAAACCTATTTAGCTTTGGAAAACCTATTTAGATGTTGTTTGGAAAGCTTATATGGCTTTGGAAAGCCAAATCCATGGCAATTCGACCCCAACACTGCTGCCCCTCCCTTGACTAATCTCTAAAGAAGGGCTGAATGGCATACAGACATGACTGAAGAAGAGGGCCCATTCACCTACAAAGAGATGCAGGGCTATAAATTAAGAAGTTTGGCTGAGAAGGGAATTCCCTGCAGGAGATTCCAGGGTCCCATCATCCCCAGACTAACTTACCATGGAATAAGCTACATATCCCAAGAGACCTCATTCCCACCTTCCCCCAAAGTATTTTTTTTTCATATAGGACTCAGAGTTCAATTGATCCCATCCTGTTCTGGGAAGTAAGTAGGAAAGAATATGCCTCAACAGCTTGCCAGGACTGTCCACCTAAAAGAATTTTGCCCCATCCTTTTGATCAAGTGACCTGATCTAGCAAGAATTATCTAAATATACTTGTTCTATAAGAGCTAAGAATAAACTAGGATAAGTTAGGTATAATAGGTGTGATTTATTAGAACTAATATGCTTTTGACTTCTGTTTTTGCTTGTTTGAGAAGTCTAGTTACAGGTTGCAATTATAAAGTACAATGACTAGGGCCTGAAGAGGCAGTTAATTTCTGGAAACAGACCTTAGGAGCAGACCATCAGCTGTGCCATGTCCCCTACCCTAGCTGACCCTCAAGATAGCCATAAAAAGCATTGCAGCACAAGATATCTTAGGTCACTTCCCCCCACCACATTAGCCCTTATATCTGAGTTACCAAGGAAACAAGGCTCCATCCTATTAGATCAGGACCCTCCCAAGGGTCACCTGGAGAGTACAATCTATATCTTTACAGACCATCAGGATGAGGGCTAGAGTGGCTTATGCCAAAGGGGGTTTGGGATAGTTAAAAATTTTTAGTTTGCATTATTAGATGTTTTTTAATTGTGTGAACCAATGAAATATATAGAGTTTGAAACCTCATTATCATATGGATTACTATAAAGGCCCTGGGCTTCTAAGCCTCAAGGTTCCACCAGCAAACTTGCTACGTCAGGAGATAGTGGACCCCAGAGCTCTGAATCAATAATCTTCTTGCAACTGATTGCATGCTCTGAAGGTTCGTGATCTTTATTTGAGGTTGTGGACTTTCTCAGACCCATAATTGGACCCTTTAAACAATTCCTGTGGGCATAATATAAATGTAAATATAGGGGCTAGAGCGGTGGCACAAGTAGTAGGATGTCTACCTTGCATGCTCTATCTTAGGAAAGACCATGGTTGGATCCCCCAGAATTCCAAATGGTCCCCCAAACCAGGAACAATTTCTGAGCACATAGCGAGGAGTAACCCTTGAGCATCACCTGGTATGGGCCATAAAATAAAAATAAAACAAACAAAAAGTAAAACTAGGGCTAGAGAGATAGCACAGCAGTAGGGCATTTGCCTTATCCAGTTAATCCAGGACTGACCATGCTCAAATCTCTGCGTTCTATATATTTTCTGTGGCCTGCCAAGAATGATTACTTTTGTTTTTTTAAATAACTTTGATGCATTGGGTTTTATTAGCGTTCCCACCTTTGGCATAGGTCAGGAAAACAAAAGCTTTGTTACCTTGTCTCATTTTTTTGTTGTTGTTTTTAACAAAGAAGGTAGAAATGTTACCCCTCCCCTCAATACCTTATGTTTGAACATCTGGATGTTGAGACCCATCCACAGCTGGGAGGTGTCTGTGGTTGGCAATTAGAAAGTTGCCTCCATGGAAGGGGAGAGAGATCTCACACAGGATGGATGCAGAGCAGCAGGAAAGAGGCCGCTTAGCTTAGAAGCCATACATGGCAGTTAAGGCCTAGTAATAAATCTGAATATCTCCTGAAACTTCTACTGACTGCCTGTAGATTACTTCTTGTCACCCTACTACCTACAGACCCATTGGCCAAAGGGGCTGCAGGTGCCCTGCCAAGCTGAGAAAGGCCTCACCACCCATCCACAATGCTAACCTTAATAATTAATAATGAATACAACACTCATCGTGGTACTTCTTGCAGAGTTCTGAACCTACTGCAGGTCTGCTTCATTGTCTCTGCCTGTCCCCACCACTGCCTGCAGCAGGGTATCTTCACCCTTAGACTATGGCCAGTCTAAGTCTATAAAAAAGTATTAATAGATCAAGAGAACTTTTTCAAGTAAAAGTAAAAAATGGTATGTTGCAATTTTATTGATGAGATAATATCAGTATATAATAGAGCAATGGAATATACTTGATGACATTAATAAATTTTAAGAATTCATAGTAAACATAATACTGATAAATCTTAGAAATATGTAGTGTCAAATAGTGTCAAAAATTAGTGTCAAAAGATTATATACTGTTTATTCTAATTATATTAAATTTATACAAAGTAAGAAGTAAAGCACAAAAGAAATATCCAAGATAAAAGTAAAAAAAAGTATGTGCAATTTTATTGATGAGATGATATCAGTACTCTAAATGTTGGTTTTCTTGGGTACCTGCCTATATCTACTAACCTATATCCAATATCTAAAATCCATCGAAATACATGTAGTGCTTTAATTTTGCTGTTTTTTTTTTTTTTTGATGATCTATAACTGACTGTGTTCCGGTGTCTTTCTTCTCTGTACTCAAGGTTGCTCAATATCTTGAGTGAGGGACATGCAAATAGAAATTTTGGCATGAATAGTGCTCAGAGCTCATTAAAATTAAAAATTCATAGAAGTAGAGAATTTTGATGAATTTTGAATTTTGATGAGTGAAAATCTATTCTTATAAACCTTAAAGTTTTATTTGGCTTGCCTATGAAAAGCAACTAGATCACTATGTAATACAACACAAAATTCACTCCAAATAGATTAACTGCTGAGATGAATTCCCAAATCATAAGACACATAGACCAATACATAGATGACATACTGTAAGACTCCTTTGTTGGATTTTATTTTGAGGTGGGCACACCCATTGATGCTCAGGAGTCACTACTGGCTATACACTCAAAATATTGCTCCTGACTTGGGGGACCATATGGGACACTGGCGGGATCTGAACTGCCATCCGTCCTAGGCTAGCACTTACAAGGCAGACACCTTACCTCTAGCTCCACCACTCCAAACCTGACACACTGTAAAACTTCTACTTCAAGATGAACTTATATATTCCATACCAAATGAACTTATATATTCCATACCAAATGACAAGGCAAATAACTGAAAAAGAACGAAAAATTAGGTCTCCATCAAGCTCATCATTCTTTTATTTACAAAAAGAGGGGGCATGTAAGCAAGTCCCCCATTTAGTTAAAAGGACCTGAGGCCTCTTTTGACAATTTGTGGCCAAACTGGTGGTTCTACATAAAGGCCCAAAGGTGATGTGCTGCTTGGACCCTGAAATGTTGGGGCTGGCTGCTTACCAACAAGCACCTTACCCTTGTACTATTACTCTAGTTCAAATTAAAAATCATTTACACAACAAAAGAAATATCACAAAAACAATGATGCAACCTAGCAACAAGTACCTAATCTATCTGAAAAATATTGATATCCAATTCTGAAAATATTAATGTTTTATAAAATTTTACCAAATCTAACACACATAGCAAACCAATGCAGTCCAAAATGTAAGACAAACTATTATCTCCATCATCTGAATTTTGGTGAAAATAATAGACTACATGAAAATATCTAGATGCCTTATACGTCAGATAATTTTATGTATTGTAATTTTATTTCATTTATGCTTCAGTTCAACCAGTTGAAAACTTAAAAAAAACAATCTCAGGTTAGGCATGTTTAGTATGAAAGCATCAAGATGCTCCTACTGCCCACTGAGATATTTGTAGCAAAGACTCACACAATTTTTTTCATGTTTACAGTTACAATATTTGTTTTATGTCAAGGCAATTCTTACCCATGTATTTTGAGAGAACAGTACAGGGGGGTGGAGAAGGATACTGGGGGCTGCACAATACTTTTTAGGCATATATAAGAAGTCATGCAAGCTAAAGTGGGAGAATAGAAGAGTAGCAGTGCAGTGAATATTATAATAGGTACCATTGTTAGGTTTGCTACTTATATATCTTCCTTCTAGGAAAGCACTATTCTTATTCTCATTTTATGGACAATAAAATAAATCTTAGAGAAACTGATTTTCCTGAAAATACAATGGCTATTAAATGGTAAGCATAATAGATTCAATGTTTACTATTAAACATTAATAATGTTAAATAATCCATACTTAAATAATGTATACTTAAAGTTCTCCTGGTACCTTGTTCTTAAAAATTATTCCAAATTTTAAAAATAGCTAGAATCTTCACTGATTTACTCACATTAAATTAGCTTTTACCAACATGCTTATGTTTTTAAACTATAATTTAAAATATTTTCTAGTGTTGGGTGAAATTCAGACCCAAAAGTAAAACAAATTTGAGAGAAATGACTAAGGTGATCATTGGATCAGAAATAAATTAATTCTAATTATCCAAGTCTGGTCAGATTGGGATGCAGACCTACAGTGATGATAATGGGATTCGGTTGAAAAAAACGTTCTGAGCTCTGGAAAATGGGGTGATAGGTGGCATTATCATTAGTGACTTTTGAATAAAGATGTTGGAATCTTCTCATTCATTAGACCAAACAGTTCCATGGTCATTAGAATGGACTGTAAAAGACATTGAAACACCATCAGAAAGGGGGTAATGATGATTACGGTAGCAACCTATTATTTTCGTAATGGGAGTGTGATTAGGAAATCAACATCAGTCATTTTCCATCAGCTGTGGCTTTTAAAAGTCGGTGGCAGTGGTCACAAATCAAACTTGGAATAGATTCTTTACCTTTAGTGGAACTCTTATGACCCCTACCTCTTTCTTTTCTAATTGTGCCTTTAATTTGAATATTAGCAGAGTAGTTCAAAACAGATCTAAAAATCACTCCAAAAGTTTGGCCAGAATTGGAAAGACAATCACACATTTACTAAGGAGAAGAGAATGCAATTTTTATAGGCATGGTTTGTTACAAATCTCTCAGGAACAAGAACATAGATGTGATTGCCACTTTAAAAAATGTACTAGTTGTAAATATAAGATGTGGGACTTTGGTAAAACGTAATATATCACATCATGAGGAAAACACCACCCGGAGTCTATACTGGGAAACTGTGCAGACAACCTAGTAAATTAAAAGATGTAAAAATTATTCTAGAGGACATTATGCTTAAGGAAACAAATTCTCATTATTTTGAATAAGACTTGAATTCTTAAAGTCTGACCTAAATGACAATTATAATTGGATATTTACAATGAAAAATATGTAGAAAACCTACAAGCAATAAGTCAGTGATTATGCACTTGCTAAAAACATGTGCTAGGCATTTTCTTAAATTCCCTAATTAAATCCTAATTAGAATGTGCAGTGGAGTGTTAATTTTTGCTAGCTATACCTCCAGGGCATTTTTTTTTACACCTTCAGAATTCTAAGCTTATTCAGATATGTAAGATAATTATCAATACAAAGGACCACCACACTGTTGTCTTGGAGAGTTGCTTATGTGTAGATTCTGTTTCTGCCTAAACAACCCAAGAGACTGAGTGACTATAAACTGCAGCACCTTCCTTCACTACAATAGTGGCTACTTCAGCTACTCCATAACTACAATGCAACTTTTTCTGCTTTGCTCAGAGTTTTTATTGAGAATGAGGAATGAATGGCTAGGTAGATGCTTGGTGAATCTGAAAAATAAGGTACACAGGCAAAACTGAATATTAGAATTTTAGCTCTACATAACTCAGAGAACAAACAGGAAAGTACCTTCATTTGATGTTCTATGCATTTATGAGTGCTAAGTTGAAAATGGGCTTTAATTACTGATCAAGAATTTATGAAATTCCTAAACTTAAAATTTCCCAACAGTTTTTTTCTACAATGGTAGTTTAGATTACCCTATCCTATCCAAGTTGCTAAAATTAAGCACTATTTGTATAAAGGAAGTCAAAGCTTCATTCCCAAGAATCCTGCAATCTAGAAAGGTATATGACCCTAAGTCAAAGGCATAATGATACATCACATACAACCTACATTACTGTTAATCAGAATGACTGCTCTTTTGAAGCATTTTAAATGTTTTAGATGCCTCTGGGAGTGGTGATAGCAAAATGTGTGAGATTATAGAGTAAGTTACTATAATAGTCTGTTATATGGAAAACAAGAAATGATGGAGAATAAGGCATGTTCAGTCTGTGTTCCATGAAGCTATTATTTCTCTAAGGAAAACTTTGTCAGTCAGAACTTTTCATTAACATGAGTTTCCTTTGACTTCTACAACTTATTTTCTTGTAGCTGTTGTTTTGCCTAATATTATTAAAGAGAAAACTTTTTCAATATTTAGAAAAATTCAGATAATGTCCCTCTATGTCTGCCTTAATATTTACCATTCACTCATTTTCATTTTGGCCAGCAAACATATACAAGTTTTGACATAAAGATACTAGTTTAGTTTCTCTTTGTCTCTTTCCTTTTACTTCAGAAATCTTCTTTAATTTGAAATAACATGGTTAAGGTTTTTAGGTGCATCTAATATATTCAATTTCACCTTGATCCAACCCAAATCCATAACTAGCCACCTTAAATATGTAAATATTGAACTCTGCTCTAAACTAGAATGTGTTAAGGTTCAATATAGCATGAAGCTCACCCATGGGATTTAAACAATAGATAACCTCTTCTTAACAGAAACAAGAGCAATGACTACTAAACATTTTTGCCTTTTTGCCTAGAAATATATCTTTGATGTGAATATAACTTTGGAAATTTATAATATTGACCTTTAGTAGTTGGTTACTGATTCTCTCATAGGAATAGTTAAATTAACTCTCTTCTATATCCTCCCCCAAGGATACATCTCAGGACTTAATTTTAGGAGTTGAAAATCTTAGAAGATATCTGTTAACTTGATAAAGGGTCAAAATACAATTGGGAGGATGCTTTAGATAACTGTTTTTATTTCTCAAGTGACAGTACTGTCAAAGGCAATATAAAGTATAATTAAGAAAGGGTAATAGAGGTCTAAACAGGAGGAAATATGAAAAAAAATTCCAAAATCTTCAAGGTATATTAAAAGAAACTCAAATGTCTACTGAGGTATTTACAATCATTTTCATTAATTTCCTGATACAAATGAGAGAGAACTTTTACATCTCAGCTTCTCAGATGAGAATATTTAAAGTGCATAGATGTTAACAGATTTAACAAGGAACCCATAATTAGTAACAGTCAAGATTTAAATTTAAAATCTAAATCATATTTTTTAAATATTCTAGGGTCACTTTTACTAAGATCTTTTATACAAAGTAAAATCTAAATGGAGTACTTCCCTGGTGACAAAAAGTTTTGTTTTGTAGTTCTTTTAACAAAACTTTCAGTATACTAATTTTAAAGTCACACTTTTCTTCCATTTTTTAATCTCTGTGATAACAGTGAACAACTGTCAACAGATGTGAAAGTTTACAGATCATTAAATTCTCCTCCACAACACATCTTCAGGAATGCCCTGGTGTCAAAGGACTTCCTCTTTCCATCTGAAAAGATCAACTCCTCTGCAACCGTTTTGCCCAAAAAACACTAACTTAGTCAATTTTCTCCAATGTGCAATTAACCTGAACAATTCAGGAGATAGTGGTCACAGTGCAATCAATAGTTCCTCTGCATTTTTATATGTTAACCTCCTGCCTATAAAAAAATAACTATCTGCTTTTCTTTATAGACCTTCATGAAGTCACCTAAAGACAGTGAGACAGATGGTTCTTCAAGAACTTTATAAGAGTAAAAATCTCATTTTGGAAAACTCAAGTGTGAAAAATCCTACTTCTCAAATCTCTCACTTTATAACCCCACCCCATAAACACACACTTCAGAACACAGCATTCTCTCTGTATAAAATGTCTTTCTCCATTATTTTAACTGTACAGATATTCTTTTTATTCCACCTTTCTCATGAATTTCTTAAAAACTCATATTTCATTGTATGACTGTTTAATTTTTCCCTCTGCATCCTTATTTTCTTTTATCTTTTTGTCTGCTTGGATACAACACATGGTAGTCCTCAGAACTTATTCTGTATAGTGCTTAGAGAATATATGTGAAGCCATGGATAGAACCCAGGTTATCTGTGTACCAGGGTTCTGAACTGCTCTACTATCTCTCTAGTCCTGCATTTTTACTTCCTATATGCCCTAAAAAAGCAGAGTCTGTGCTATCATGGTCTAAGTATCAAATATGTAGCATGGTGTCTGGCTACCTATTTGTTATTCATGAATATATTTAATAGTTATGGATCTTAAGTTGGAAAAAAATATTTTCAGAGGTGAGGTGGTTAGGCCACACTGGGAAATGCTCCAGGCTTATTACAGGCTTCAGCTCTGGGATTGCTCCTGGTTTTAAGGTAAAACCATATGGGAAACCAGGAATGGAATCTGGGTTTGCCACTTGCAAGGCAAATCCCTGACTGCTGTACTATCACTCTAGCACCAAGGAAGATATCAAATATGTTTTCCACTGATCTTTAATTTTGTATTCCCTATACTTTGACAAAATGCTACCTACACCTGAGATTAACAAATAGAACACAGAAAAGTAGTATTATTTGTGATTAAGTTATAACAATATTGATATTGATCTTGTTGGAGCTTCCCTTTCTGACTGCTGAATGAAGCAAGATTGGGGGGGGGGTTTAAAAGGTAAAGAACTGGCATGTGCCAAAGCATTCCAAACAACCTTCAACTGAATCCTTTTAACAACCATGCAAGTGATTTTGGATCTAGATCTTTTCTCATTAAAGACTTCATGCAAAATCTCATGGTAGGAGCCTTCTTAGTTGTGGAAATAGGTCTCATCTATTCTTTGCCAGAACATCTACACCCCCCCCAAGAAATGATATATCAATATTGATTTAAAGCAGTGATTTAAGTATTTGTTTAAATATTTATTTAAACCAATAGATTTTCATATGAAATGTAATAAATCACTGTTTTAAGATATTTTTATGCAATAAATAACTAGGGACATTGCAATCTGACATAGCTTTATTGTCATCAATAAATGCCTTGATATCATACAGCTCACACAAAAATAATCAGATAAAATTATCTTGTATAATTTTAGATGTAATTTAGTAACACATTTATGTGAAGTACTATCAAATAGTATGTTTAGGAATAAGGGATGTTGTTCAGTTGCTCAAGCTCATGTTGTATGTGTGAGGCCCTGATTCTGTTTTTTTGTTTTGTTTTGTTTTGTTTT
>PVKC010032303.1:0-14176 GCA_004027635.1 Crocidura indochinensis | reverse complement strand
CAAACCTGCATTCGTCCTGACTTAGCCACATGCAAGGTAAACACCCTACCACTGTGCTAGTACTTCAGCCCTGAGGTTGCATTTTTGAAAGAACCCTAGGTATTATAATATATATACTATAATGGATAAGTATACAACTTAGAGCTTTTGCCACAAATTCCAATTCCATTTATCTTCCTTACTTTCCACATTCTACTGAAAATATCCCTACAATTTTGGCACCAACAAATTCCATTAATTGTTTATTTCAGCATCTTTGTTCATCTCTTTTTTTATTTCAGACTCCAGATTATTTGTGCACCTGTTCAATTCCCCTGGACATCTCTATCTGGATATCATATAACACAAGACTTGAAAGTGAGGTTTCTAGTAAGGCTGTTACTGATGGGCTAGTCTGAATATTAAATCAATGGAATCCATCTTAAACAAAGTCAGTTGACTACTTACTGTTAGAGTGAAAAACAATCAATTTTGTTCTCCTGTAAACTTGGAATCTAGGAAATTCTTATTCAAAAAATGTAATAGTTTTTATTGGGTGTTCAATACTTAATTTTACTAAAATAAAATATTCAATCAAGACAAAACACCTATTTTAATAATGTTGGTGTGGCACTTCTTCAGATCTCTTTTATAGGATAAATGTTGGTATTCACCCATTGATAGAGAAGTTTCAGATCTTTTCCTTATTGGAAATTTTCCTCAACTACAGGAATCTTACTCCTCTTAGAGGAAGCAACTTGTGACTGGCTGGAATGACTTACCTGCTCTTGATTTGTCTCTACTTGGAACAGTCCTAGCTTTAGAGTTCTGGGGAACTTCAGTCAGAAGCACAGTGTAATCTCTCTCACTCCTGTATTACAGTTTTGATGTCCCCATAGGGGATTATCACAAGGGGACCTCCCAGTACAACTTCTTCATAAAAGACTTTATCATAAGAATATGTTT
Organism: Crocidura indochinensis; assembly: GCA_004027635.1. Classification (NCBI taxonomy): domain Eukaryota; kingdom Metazoa; phylum Chordata; class Mammalia; order Eulipotyphla; family Soricidae; genus Crocidura; species Crocidura indochinensis. The sequence continues at coordinate 13,231 of PVKC010032303.1, read as the reverse complement.
CTGGGGCTGGAGAGGTGGCACTAGAGGAAAGGTGTCTGCCTTGCAAGAGCTAGCCAAGGAAGGACCACTGTTTGATCCCCAAAGTCCCATATGGTCCACCCAAGCCAGGGGCAATTTCTGAGTGCTTAGCCGGGAGTAACCCCTGAGCATCAAATGGGTGTGCCTCCCCCCAAAAAAGAGTATGTTTCTGTGGAATTCAACCTCAGAACAAGCTGCCCTTCATTATATACTATGTATTAATAATGTAGAGATATTCTTTCTGCTGTCTAAATTAAAAATTTGTAATAATTTCTCTTTGCTCTCTTTTTTAAGGACACATGCTACGACATCAGTGTTGAATTGGTTCTCCTGTTCTATCCCCATGACTATTGCCCTGGTACAAGGTTTTCCTGTATTTCTGGATAATTATTGTAGCCCTATAACTCACTGACACCACAATATTTCTAGATAATGCAAATTAATTACCACCATATTTCTGGAATTTACAAGACTATATACTTCAGTTATTTAATAACCTCCCATATCCTCAACATAAAATCTAACTTTGAAAAGATAATAACAATCCCTAGTTGGTATAGTCAACACTGGATTTACATATCCCAGAGGGGTCATTTCACTGTAAGATGAATTCTTGATGCTGAAAATGTGTTTTTCTCTTTCAGTACCCAGTAATCTCATGGAAGTGCATCATCTAGTACTACTTGAAAGAAAATTTTCTGCAGGCCTCTTCTTCATTCCTTTGTTGATTCCTTTCTCTTAGTCACCCATTCTAAATCTAAGACGTGAAATAGAATCACTATTTGTTTATGTACCTAACCTATCACTTATGGTTGCTTCTTCTAAGAACAACCCTCTAAACTCCTGAGCATGATCCATTAGAAATTTTCTGCAGTGACTGGGCAGTTAGAATTTACAGCCGTATGCTGAAGTGATTCTTTTTTATGCACCCAGTAAATTTTAGTTACAGCTACACCTGTCTGTCGACAGCATGAACAGGGTTGGTTCATTTTTTTGTAATATCATGATCTCAATAAGGTCATAATTCTTAAGTTACTGGTGTTTTTTTCATACTTTCCCCCATCTCTTTGTAATAGTCTGTTGCCTAAAGCAAATCAATGGAATTGCAGAGGAAAATGTCAGCATCAATAGATTCACTCTAAATGAGTCAGGATCATTTATTTTAAGGTCTTGAGGATTTTATCCCTATCTTTCACCTGAAGTCTAAGAACTGAAAAATCATGTTTTTGATCTCTGATCAAGTATAGTTTTTTTTTAATAACTGAAGTTCAGCTCTGTGGGTGTGACCCCCCAAAAAAACCAAAAAGATTATTCTTGAAAATTAGATTAAAAATGTTTAAAGGACTCATAGGTAAATTAAAAGAGGAGAAAATAACGTTTGTCTTTACCCAAAATGTTCTTCCTTCTTAAGATCTTATATTTAATGGAAATAATAGAGAAATATGGTTGTGTTATTAACTAAAGTTCATATTTATGTTGTTTTCAGAATTTTACTAATTTTTTTATTTTCAGATATCATCTGGAACATCAGTCCATATTTAATATTCTATATTTAGACTTTGGGATAAAATTCCAAGGATGGAGAAACCCTGTATCTCTTAGGCCAAGGAGATTCCCATTTCGAATGACCTCAATATTTACTGTGCCTCTGCAGGAGCGGATAAAAAGAAAGAAAGAAGCAAAAAGCACAAAATAATTTTTCTTATTTTTTTCTTTTATCTAGTTTTTTGTCAATTTCTTTGTTTGGGGGTGGACATTGAAGTAGTTGTCCATTTTTATTTATATATTTACTTTATCTTTCTTCTTTTCTCTTTTTGCGCTCTGTCATGTTTTCTATCTCATGACCATGGCAATTATGTGATGCATATCTTTATTGCTGCAGTGCTCACTGGATATATTATTTGATACTTCTTTTTGAATTATTGTGGTGTTTCACCTTCTTTTTCCCCTTTGTCTCTCAAGCCAAAAAGTAGAGCCTCTAGAAGGACTCTGTCCATAGTCAGCATAGTTGATTTTTACCCCATTTTATTACTTTCTCTTCCTCAAACAAAACCACATAACTTGAACTATCTAGTCCCACCTCCCAATTAGAGGGGGAAGTAATGTAGGTACCAAGCCCAAACAGTTATAAGATCACTAAGTAATAAACTAGATACAGAGAGGATCACTCATTCTAGTAGCCCCTGGGGTGAGAGTGGAGGATATGGGAGGCAGGATGGGAGCGGAGATGGAGGGAGGACAATTCGGTGGTGGGAATTCCCCTGATTCTATGTTAATATGTACCTGGAATATTACTGTGAAAGATAGGTAAGCCACTATGATTAAAATAAAGATTATATTAAAACATTTACAAAATAAAAAAATAATATTTAACACTAAAATTTTCCTTGGTTGAAATTTATTTGATGTTTTTTTTTCCATTTTTGTGAGGAGATATAAATGTTTGGGAGAAAAATCATAAGGATACCAAGTCCTATTGATCACATCATATCAAAATATATTAATGTATTATGGTATAACTTTCAACTGTCAAACTTGATGGCCTAACAGCATAGTATTTGTAGGGTTTTCCATGGTAAAATTACTACGTTTATCTTTCTTTCCATGTTGTGTTGCTTAGAAAAAAATTCTGTGTGCATCTGATATATCAGAAAGCTGAAATCATTTTATTCCTTCTTGAGGGATAAATATCTACATAAAGTATGTAGAAATCTTCTGCATTATGATTTGCCTAAAGCCTCCCATTTTGTTATTTATCTATTTATATCAATATGAATGAATATATCTTGTATATTTTGTTATGATCTAATATAATACGCTAATTTTCTTACTTAAATTTTTTCATACTTAGCCACAGGCAGCATATGGGTTAGCATCTTTATACTTTTAACATAGCAACATCTTCTAGCAATATTTGTTTTTATAATAATTTTTTATTTATGTGTCTTTATATCTATACCCAAATATATACATCATAATTAATGTTCATTTTGTAGATGTGTGTAAGGAGTAAAGCATAATATATAGGTAACTGCTACCATCTAAACCAGGGGTCCTCAAACTTTTTAAACAGGGACCCAGTTCACTGACCCTCAGACCATTGGAAGATCAGACTATAGTAAAAACAAAAATTATGAACAAATTCCTATGCACACTGCATACATCTTATTTTGATGTGAAGAAACAAAACGGGAACAAATACAATATGTGGCCTGTGGACCGTAGTTTGCGGACCACTGATCTAAACTTTCTAGACATGCTAAAAGTGTTGCTGTACTTAAATTTTTCTGTGCTCTATGTTTTATATTTTTATGTGCTACTCTTCTAGTCTACATCTTATGCAGACATTTCTTTCTCTTTTTCTTTTTTGTCTTCCTTTATTCCTTTTTCTTTCTTTCCTTCTTTCTCATTTTCACACTTTCTCTTTCTTAATTTCTTTTGTTTTAGGAACAAACCCAGCTGTCTTCAGGACGTACTCCTGGCTATGTGCTCTGGATTCACTTTTGTTGAAATTCACGGGATATGTGGTGTGAGGAATTGAACCTTGTTTAGTCACTTGCAAGACATACACTCAACCTACTGTTCTATCTCTCCATTTCCCTTGAAATTCTTTCTTCTATACTCTCTTCTTTGTGCTAGAGTAAGATTTTGAACAATAGAAGTACTCTATGTTGTTATGATTAAATCTCATTTTTTCCATTGAGTCTCTATTGACTTTTATAAATGCTTTTCAGCTTTTCTTTCTTATCCATTAAACAAAACATGAAAACTAAAGAAGTCAAGAAATGGAAAGATCATCTCTCACAAAGTTGTGATGAAGTTTGAAAAATAGATTATGGTTACTTATATTTTTTCCTGCAGTCTTTAATATGGAATTTTCTGGTTCTATATCATATGGTTTATTTTTTTTCAGTCCTTTTGCTAAAAGCACAGTTGTATGATACTTGAATATTTACCATGTGAATAACAAGGATACTGGACATAAAATCAATAAGAAGGTATAATATTTTAACAACTAGGAATTTTAAAATTCATTTTCTTATCTTAGAAAATTCCAAACAGTGTTCTGGGACTAATTTTTATCTCAGTGCAAGGGGTTATTTCTGAAAGAGCTTAGAGAATCATATGAATTGTGGGATCAAACCTTTGTTTCCTACATAAAATGAATGCACTCCAGTTCATTAGATATGTCTCTAGCCAACTTTTATATGTTTGTTATTTTTTCTAGATAAGTCATAATAAATGTTAATTAGTATGCAAGTTCCCATTAAAGGAGACTACCCGTTTATGACTATAAAATTTTCTTTATCAAGTTAACTGGATATTGGTTAAGATACTCTGAATTTTCTAATACTTTAGTTTTTTGACATAGCAGTAGTTTTATAACTTGTATGATTTGATGACCCTGAGATAAGTAATTGAATTCCTTATTAATCTTTTTCCTCTTGTGAGGACAAGACTTATACCTGATAAGCACTTTACATATAAGCAAAAGCAGAAGTCAGTTGTAGTATCATAAGCAAATGATAAATCAGAACATCCCTAGACACTTAAATATCACTTATTATACATCATATTAAACACATAGACACATATCAATCACATCTAACACCATCATTCACCTTTATAAAAATCATTTGCCATTTGTGAAGTGAGTACAAGACATCAAGATCATATAGATTTTGTATTTCCCTCAGCATATTTTACCAAGATAAATAAAGGGAAATAAAAAAATCTATAAGTGTCAATTAATAGAACAGACATCCATAGTAATTGTATAGTGTTCAAAAATTTTATTTTGTGGTCAGTAAGTTTGGGAATACACTCAGAGGTAACAAAGGCTTACTCATAGTATTGTGTTCAGCGTTCAGTACTTTTGGTTTAAAAGTGATGAAATTTATACCCATTTCATGCAAGGCAAGTACCCCACTAGCTGCATGACCTTTCAGGCCCACAATGCACAAAATTAAATGCTCTGTGAAAGAGAATAAATTCGGTTATTTATATTAATGGTTGGTAAGTATGCAATGTGGATTTGAAAGTTAAAGTGAGACTGGTCATTACTTTGATTTCCCTGAAAAGTGTCATTCAAATTAAAGAAAGAATTGTGACTAAAAGTCAAATTTTAAAAAATGACCTCATTATTTTTGTTTGTTAAACAATAACAGGCTGTGGATACTTTTCTCTCTCATTGTTAAACAACACTGGAAACAAGCAAAATAACTTATTTCCTTACTTCAGAAAATTATTCCTCCAAGAAAGTAAAAATATAAGCAATGGAGGTACTTAACGGTCATGACTAATAGCATATGTATCAAATCTTTCTTCAAGACTCTCATTAACTTTGCTCAGCAATACAAAAGATGCTGTCATAACATCGCGCCAAACAATTTCTCATTTTTTAAAAACCTACCTTATAGTTGACCCAATTAAGACCCAAAATTTATATATCCATGCATGTATATACATTTAACATACATTTTAAAATTAATATTTCTTTATTTTGAATGACTCACCCAGCTGTGTTCAGAGCTAACTTCTGACTTTACACTCCACTCTAAGTGGAACTCAGGGAAACATATGGAGTGCAGATAATTGAACATAAGTTAGCCCCATGCTAGGTAATACACTCATTTTTTATACTATCTTTCTGGTCCAAAATTTTTAGAATCATCTTTTAGAGAGCTAATGGTTGACAAAGTGGGTTGAAAGTGAAATAGAATTCTTGCCGTTAGAGAACTTTTAATATGGCTTGTGTTCTAGAACCTAACATAGATCCTCAATTTTAAGAATGATTTTGACTATGCCCTCTCCCACTGACATTTTACACTTGACATATGTTTGAAAATGCTTCTAGGACAAATATGTCACAAAGTTCTCCCTTATTTTGACTGAATTCTATCTCCTTTCTCCATATATCACTGAGAAGCCTCTGACATTCTCTGTAATGGTCTATAATGACATATTTTGTGTGTGTGTGTGTGTGTGTGTGTGTGTGTGTGTGTGTGTGTGTGTGTGTCCTTTCCAAATATATAAATGCAATAGTTGACTTTTAGACACTTGGAAGAATGGGATATAAGACAATTTAAACATATTTCAAATTTTAGATGAAACCTTTAAAAGCCAGAGCTGACAACATAACACATTACAACATATTAAAAATTCAAAGAAATATATAGGAAATTACTTTTTTGTTTGTTTGTATTTTGTTTTTGGGTCAAACTCGACAGTGCTTAGGGGTTGCCCCTGGCTCTATGCTCAGAAATTGTTCCTGACAGGCTCGGGAAACCATATGGGATGCTGGGATTCGAATCACCATCCTTCTGCATGCAAAGCAAATGGCCTACCTCCATGCTCTCTCTCCAGCTCCATATAGGGAATTTCTTAACAAAAATCTAAATTCTAATGATGGTCATTCTGAAACATAAGCTTAGATGATTATATATTAAACAAACCACCATCATCAAAGTCTGATGAAAGCTATTCATACTTTTATTTCCCCTTTTCTCTACCATATCCTCTCTAAAACACATGCTACAAAGAGTTTGGGAAGTAATTTTCATATCTATCATTAAGTGTGGAACTTTATAGGATATCACATAATTGTTTTTAAAGTTAGGCAAATTTCACAATGACTCTGATCTGTGTGCATTTTTTATTTCATTTTAAAGCTTTTTATTTTCATTTTAATTGTAGTGAAATATAAATAATATGTTAGCTAAAATGAAGATGATTATTTTGAGTCATGGTCAGAAAATTGACAGGCTTGGGAGACAAATGAAGAACTATTTAACTCTCTAATAAATAAGAGAAAGGGTACCAATGGACCAGGCCTGCCCTTCATCCTGATATTTTAAATCCATTTGTCACAGCTAAAGTCACTTGGCAATTCCACTTAGAAGCTCTTATAAGAAGAAACATATCCAGAAGAGATCAAATGCCAGAAGCACTGACACATTATTTTTTTAAAGCTCTGTTGCAAAGAATTGGTCCTTTAAAGAAGAATTTAAGAATGATATTCTTCAAAACAAGGAGACTTACTTTTTTTTAAAGTGGCACCTTATCATTTACAATATTTTGTGTTAAAAAATAGAACTTCTAAAAACTGCTTCAAAACTTCTACTCTGTTTCCATAAAAAATAAATTAAGATCTAGTTCAACTTAAAAATTTCCCCTGATTTTATCATGTGTTCAAATTTTAGGCTACAGATCCCTGATTCGTATTTTTGTTCACTCTATTTTCTGATAAGAATTTCTTCAATACCTATTTCCTATTGCTTTATGTATCACTTGTTACCATGTTACCTGCTTTTGACTTCTTTTCCTTCAGGATTTATCTACGAATTGTTGCACAACCTGTACCCAAAAATTTCTTTGATAGCCTTAAGTGCCATGGAACCAGTCATTACATCATTAGCATGTCTTGATCCAATCTCTGCAATAGAAAGACTCTACCAGCCACTTTCCATTTTTCCAAACCTGTTTGTCATTGCAGCTGCAGAGAAAAGTATAAAATACATATTTAAGAATTTTTTTTGCTTACACATTCTTACACTTAAATTAGACTTTCTGAATACAAGAAATTTGTTATTATTCTTTTTGCTTTATTACCACTGCAATCAATCTTATAATGATAGTTGTGAATCTATCATTTTCTCCTGAAAATACTTTGATTCTACTCAGTTTTAGAAATGAGTTTTCTAATTTTTTGGGGGGGGATTTTGGATCACACCCGGCGACGCTCAGGGGTTACTCCTGGCTATTCGCTCAGAAGTCGCTCCTGGCAGGCACGGGGGACCATATGGGGAACTGGGGGATCGAACCGCGGTCCATCCTAGGTTAGCGCAGGCACCTTACCTTCAGCGCCACCGCATTTTTTGCTCAGTGACTAGCTACTGTTGCAGCTGATCAGTTTCCATGCTGTGTCTGGTGCTTCTTTTATAAGTTCCATTAAGGAATTACTAAAAAGTTCTTCCCCTTCCTTTCTGAGAAAAAAGCATGTTTACTTCTGCTCCTATCTTTTTTTATTTATGAATGGATAGATGATAAAGTTCTGTCCTATAGAAACATTATTCATGCAAATAGAGTGATGGGAGAATTGTGTTATCACATATATAAAAATGGGGGACTCTGGCCAGGTAATATCCCACAGAAATCATTTAAGAGAACAATGGGGACACTGACCTCTTAAATCCACCACAATTCTAAACTGTGAATATGCCAATCTTGCTATCGCATTGCATCCAAATGACTGAAATTATTTTTATTATTTATTTGTATTATTCAAATTTTCAGTTAAATTAAACCCTTACATAAGAAAAATATTGTCCTAATATATTGTATGTCTTTTTCACTAATTCCCATTGAAACGATCTTTTTTCTTCTATTTCCATACATTTACATAGCTTCACCTCCTAAATGGTGTTCTTCTATTTTTTCTATCTCTCCCTGTCTTATCCTCTTCGAATACTGTCATTTTAAAACATAAAATATTTATCCTATTTACTTATTAGCTATCAAGGAAAAAACTAACTTTATAAAGAGGAAATAACTTAATGAAATCTATAGATAAAAGTCAAAAAAGTAACATGGGATGAGGAAATAAAGATAAAAAAGATAGTACTCTTGCCTTGCACACACCTGTCTTGGGTTCATTTTCCAATGCATAATATGGTCACATGAGCCCCACCAGGAATGATCCCTGAACACAGCAGGTTATGATTCCAAATCAGACCACAAGTAGCAACTCTACAACCTACCATACTACATGCCCTGCTCTGATAAGACAAAATGGACATAACCTTATTTCTAAAATATAATACCTCTGCTAAATTGAATCTGGAGGATATTTAAAAAAAATAACAAATGTCTAGTCAAGACCCTTCTCCATGTCAAAATCATGGAAAACCAAATAAAGTCAAGGAACTGCTATAGATTGAAGTAGACAAAAGAGGCAAAAACTAATTACAATATGTAAACCTACATTGGGTTAATGAACATAAAATATGACACTGGAAAAACAGATGAAATATGAAGGCCATTAAGAACATTACTTTCATTGTTCTGATGCAAGTACTATGGTAATAAGTAATGCTAATATTAAAATGATCAATAAGGGGTTCAGAAAAATATTATCTATATTTTCCAAGTTTTGAATCAGTCTAAAATTAGTTCAAAATTAAAAGTTAAGGAATTGCATGAAAATGACTTATTATTTATCACACATCTAAGGATTTCTTAGGTATTTGTTGTTTGTTTCAATTTCAGTTAAGTGTTGACATATATATGTATATATGCATACATATACATATATATGTTGGGTTAGTTTGAGTAGGTTCATTCTTTAACTGACAAGAAGAATTCCCATATTTACTTTTATCACTTTAGTTAATGTTCTTCTTTTGGAGTTATTTATATATGAGGACAAACAACTATTTACAGAGTATTTTTTTTTTCTGGGTTTTTCTTTGGAGACATCTTGGCCTGTGCTCAGGGACTACTCATGCCAGTGATCAGAGATTGAGCCAGAATTGGCTGCACATACAGAAAGTTCCTTAATGACTTTCTAGCTCTTTGTCTTGAAGAGCAATGATACTTGCCTTAGGAGTTACTCTGTCCTTCTATGTGCATATTCTTCTTCTATTTTTAAAGGTCCAGATCTCTATAGTTTCATTTACTGACCAGAAATGATACTCGTGTACTGTCCTATTTACTTTAGCATTTAGTGTCTCCATGTAGTGTCTCCATGTTTATAAAATTCAATTATGTCTTTTCCACATACTAATGTTTCTGATATTAATTTAATTCCTTAAACTAGCCCTATAAGAGCAAAAAGAGATAGAAATTATCTCTCCATTCCCACTATGATTTCAAGAAATATATTTGTGTGTGTGTCTGTGTGTGTGCACTTCTCCATAAAGGTTTTTACTTTATTATTTCAAAATTACTTAAAGGTTTTTAGCAACTTACTTTTACTTAAAGAAGGACTGTTATTTACAAAGTTATTAATAGAAGAGTTTTAGGCACACAATATGCTAACACCAATTTAAAATTACTTCCTCCACCAGTGTCCCCATGTTCCCTCTGACATCCCTACCCTAAACCCTCTCCTATCATATTGGTAGGCACAAGCAAAACTTCAGTGTCTTTAAGTTAGATCTCATGTTTCCTGTGATTTTTATACATAGGTTTTAAAGTTTAAAAATATAAACTGTTGGGCCCAAAAAGATAGTATAACATATAGGATGCTTGCCTTACCTGAAACCAACCTAGATCTGATGTTGAAACCCTTTATACCCTGGAGTCTTATCAGGAGTGATCTCTAAATATAGAATCAGTAGTAAATTCTGAGCACTGTTAGTGAGTCTCTCACAAGAAATGATTGTCCCTAGATTTTTGCCCTTTGCAACTGTACTGAACTGATAACAGCAATTAGGGAAACTCTATCACTATGAATGTGAAATTTCATCTGATGAAATTCCTGAGGAGTATAAGCTATCTTTCATGCTGAGTTACCTTTTGCCATGTAAATATTCCCATTAAAATTATATTACTTACTTTACATTCATTGTTTCATATGCAGTATATATGCATATGTATTCATGTGTATTGATATGTGTGTTTATGTTTATATATTCATTTGTGTAGTTAGGTTTGTTTTATTTTGTACTTTCAAATTTGATATTTTTATTATTAATTTGGTTTATAAAACATGAATTCTGTGCTGATCAAACATTGATGCTTTGCGCTGTATATAAATATGAACAAAGAATTGAGCAGAAAGTGAAAATTTTGTTATTTTATTACATACATATAATAGGTAATTCAAATAGGATCAACGAATTGTTTTAGTCTGTTAATTCTAAATTTAAGTGACTCTGACTCTATTTTATACCCATGATATTTTTCTGTGTTATAGTGAGAAATACTTTTACTTTAGTTAAAATCGTATGAAGGATAAAACCAATTTAACTGAACAAGAAAATGAAAATCAATAATATCTACAGACCAAGGGGGGAAAAATCTATAAAAACTGGAAGAAGAGTTCATTATCTATGTTCAGAGTAATCAGGATTGAGAAATAATTCTTCCATTGGTTAATTGATTAGAGCAAATAATGTGCCACATAGATTGTATTGTTATTTATGATTTGATACTTGAAAAGGTATTGCATTCAAAGCTTCAAATAATTATACCTGATAGAATATAGCATCAGTGCACACTTTATTTTAATTAATTAGAAGCTCAAATATAAAATGAAACTGAATTTGGTAAAAATTATTCAAATTCTTAGAATACCCAAGCCTTATAAAGAAACTGATATATTTTCTTTTTTTTTTTAGTCATACTTTTTTTTTTTGAATTTTGGGCCACACTAGGTGATGCTCAGGGGTTACTCCTGGCTATATGCTCAGAAATCTCTCCTGGCATAGGGACCATATGGAATAAGTGGGATCCAACCTAGATCTGTCCTGGAACAACTTCGTGAAAGACAAACGCCCTACCTCTGTGCTAAGGCTCAGGCCCTCTATCATACATTTTGATATTACTTAAAACTAGCTGTATTTTTATTCCAAGATGATGCCACACCTTTTGTTGTGGTTTAATTTTTCCTAAAAATATTAATTTGTCAGAGTTTTTATATTTCCTGATGCTTTTCTTCTGTCCTTCAGACAAAGGTGAAAAGGCATGGTATCTTTGGCAGTTAATGGAACCCAAGCAGATGTGTGCTTTAAATTACTTTAGAAACTCTTTGTTTTCTGTTTGTTTTTTGTTTTTAGACCACACCCAGTTACTCCTGACTTTGCACTCAAAAATCACTCTGGCAGGCTTGGGGTACCAGGACTTGGGGATGCCTGGGGTGAGGGGATATTTGAGTCCCTTTAGCTTCTCGTGCAAGACAAATGCCCTATTCACTGTATTATCACTCCAGCCCCAAAACTTAGAATCGGAGTAACTGTAGGGCTCCACTGACCATAATTCATCCCCAGGAGAACAGGTCTGGAGCAGGGTCACCGTGGGAAATAATTCATGCCAAGCATAAACTTAAAAAGCATGGAGTCAGGGAGCTTTCAACCAGATGGTCTCAAGCCCACCAAAACGAACTTTATTAACCAGCTCAACTCAAAATCAGGCAAAAGAGTGAGAGTCAAAGTAGCTATCTGTAGCTAATTCAATGTAGGTGGGCCTTTTATATGTAAAAAGGATAAGTGAAAGAGGACTGATGATTGGGGCTAGAGAAATCCTTTGTTTTGGGTAAATGCAGGATGTAATCCCACAAATAATTCTTACAAAGAGAATCAGCTCTCATTTTAAAGAATGTTGATATTTTTCTAGATGCTATACTTTATGTTCTTAGAGAACTGAAAACTTTTGCTATAAGAAATAAAAATGTTCTCTGCTTAAAGTCCCAGGAGTTGGAGGATGAAAATAGTAGCATTTCTGCTAAATGCTACTAGATGAAAAGTCACTATATATTGTATATAGTAGAATCTATTTGACAGTTCTCAGGGCTGAGCCTTGACTCTGTACTCAGGGATCACACATAGCAATATTCAGAAGTACAGATGTTGTGCCTGGGCTCAACACAGTGCCTGACCATATGTCTTTCCCCTATTCTACCTCTGTGGCATTATACCTATTTTTTCAGATAAACCTTTGTTACAAGAACGTGCTTTAACATTGTAATAAAATACAAATAAGATTAATAATTTCATGTAATGATAATATTTTTGTTTGTTTTTGAGGGCTACACTGGCAATATTCAGGAATTATTCAGGGATTAAATTTAGGAATTACTCCTGATGGTGCTCAGGGTATAATATGAAATGCTGGTTATCAAACACAAGTCAGCCATGTTCAAGACAAGAAAAGTTATTGGGACAGAGCGGTGGCTCAGTGGTAGGGTATTTGCCCTGCAAACTACTGACCCAAGAGTAACTTCGGTTCAATCCCTGGCATCCTATATGGTCTCCCAAGCCAGGAACAATTTTTGAGCACATAACCCGGAGTAACCCCTGAGCATCACCAGGTGTGGCCCAAAAACAAAAACTAAAAATAGAAAAGTTATCACTTGTATTAATCAAGAAATTTTTAAAAAAGAAAATAAATAGGAATTCTTACTAACAGCTTTTATGAAATTAAATTATCCCAATACCAGTATAGACAGAAATACAGCATAAAAAGTTATTTACAAGTTAATGTCTGTAATAAA
>PVKC010032302.1:0-14312 GCA_004027635.1 Crocidura indochinensis | reverse complement strand
GAGAGACCCCAAAGCAGTGGAGGTACTTTCCTATCTTCCCTTGTTCCCTCAGAATTACTTCCCCACTGGTACTAATTAGAGCAAACTAGCTTTTCTCCTCTACTGAAGCTGACTGGTTAGAAACAAAAACGTATCATCTTATGGTCATGTTCAAATAGACTCAGACCTCATGGGAACTGGCCAAGTGGAACCATTACATACTTGAAGATATGTCTGGGAAAATTATTCTCATTAAAAAAATACGCTTTTTCATTTTTAATTTAAAAAGAGTTGCTCTTGAGGCAGGGCAAAAGTACAGAGAGTAACCGTGCATGTGGCTGACCTAGGTTTGATCCCAGTATTCCAGATGGTTCTCCAAGCACCACCAGGAATAATCTCTGAGTGTAAAGCCAGAATTAATTCCTAATTCCTGAGCATTGCTTGTGTACCCCTCCTTCAAAAAAAAAAAAAAAAAAAAGCTGATCCTTGTTGAAGGTCATCAGAAGTTGTTAAGCGATCAAAGATCCTTCTTCAAAGGAGGTATCTGACCACCAAGAACATTTTACCACAATAGCCTCCTCTTTACTCATGAAAGATGTGACAGATAGCTAGCATTGGATTTGTTCAGTGTCACCACAAATCTAGTCCTAAATTTGATTACTGGCACTGAGAAAACATATGTATATAAATATAGATTAGATAAAGGCACAACTTAGAAGGAGAAATGATTTACAGTGAGAGGACTGACTCAGCAAAAGCAGCTTTCAAAACTGTAATCCTCTTATTATGGTATTTCCATTTAAATGTTGAAATCCCAGGGAGAACTATTGTCACCATCTTTCCAGACGTGGGCTTATTATTTGATTTACCCTCTATTTTATATGTAACACCTAGGTTCCACAATCCCCATTTTCTCTCTTTAACAATTACAAATCACCTAGTTTAATGTTCTGCTCCAGGATATATTTAAGTTTATATTGGATTTTGGGCCACACTCAGTGGTGCTCAGGGATTGGTTACTCCTGGGTCTGTTCTCAGTGATCCTTCCTAGTGGGGATTGGGGAATAATATGGGGTTCTAGGGATAGAACTCTCATTGTCTGTACTCATTGTGGTATCCTCTGGTCCCCTCCTCTTATTTAGTCATGAAAATGCGTTCTCAGATATCTTTAGCTAGAATTAATTATGCCTTACTCTGTGCATTAGTGCACACTTTGAAAGTTTTTACATGCATACCTTAAATCTTCTGAGCATTGTCAAAGAACACTTGAGTAAACAAAATAGTATATATTTCTAAAAATAAAAATTATTTAAAGGATATCAGTTTGTATCCAAACCAATCTTTTTTTTGTTTGTTTGTTTTTGTTTTGTTTTTTGGGTCACACCCAGCAGTGCTCAGGAGTTACTCCTGGATCTATGCTCAGAAATTGCTCCTGGCAGGCTCTGGGAACCATATGGGATGAAGGGATTCAAACCACCATCCTTCTGCATCCAAGGCAAACGCCTTACTGCTCTACTATCTCTCCGGCACCCAAACTAATCTTTTTTTTTGGGGGGGGGTCACACCCGGTGATGCTCAGGTATTACTCCTGACTATTCGCTCAGAAGTCGCTCCTGGCAGGCCCGGGGGACCATATGGGGAACCGGGGATCGAACCTCGGTCCGTCCTAGGTTAGCGCAGGTACATTATCTCCAGCGCCACCTCCCGGCCCCCCCAAACTAATCTTTATATTGAGTATAAATCCAATAAAAACCTCCTGGTTGGTTGGTATAGATGCTAACCTTCAACTTGCCAGTTATCTTGAAAAATTAAATTAATACAATAGCATCCTATGGGTTGAAAAATAACCAAACTAATGGAATTTTACTTTTGTTATTGGGCCACACGTGGTGGTGATAAGAACTTATTCCTGGCACTGTAGGGTTAAGGGGGCCATATAAAGTGATGGAGAGCAAACCCTGTTTGTGTGCAAGACAAGTGCTTTGCCCGCTGTACTATCACTCCAACCTCATTAATGGAATTTTTTTTAAAGATGGGGCATAGTCATAGTACAAAAATAACTTGAGTGTAAGAAAGGTGAGATTCTTGAGAGTTTATAGTAGATGAATGGTGCAGATTTACTTGGCAAATACTTTGGGGTGAAAATATTAACTTAAACTGGAATCTTACATTCTATACTGAAGGAAACCAGATGGATTAAATTGAAGTCAAATGTTCAGGGCAGGGGTATGAGTGGGAAGAAAAAACCATAAAAGAAAAACAAATTTTCATGTTAGTCAAAGGAGAATTTTTTTACAGCACCATAATCATATGTAATATTAATGATGCTCATTATAAGAAAATGCCATGATTATATTGGGCACGTGTCCTAGGTCTGTCACTAACTTTTCTGTGAATTTTTAATACTATCCTTATTCTCTATAGGTCTTGATTTGTTCATTTGTAAATTATGGGTTTTAAATCAGATGATCTTTCTGAGGTTTCTCCCAGTTCTGAACATCATGATTCTGACCTGGATGGAGAACTTTTCTTGTAGTTCCCATCCTCCTGTGGCTACACATTGAATATGTATGACTTATAATCTGGCCAGGGAAACTATCTTATCTTCTCATTATGGAGATAAAACTCAGAGCAGATAGGAAAGCTTTTCATTTCCCATCTATGCATTTGCTGACTATCTACTGTGTACTTGCCCCTTCCCTTGCCCTGTGACTTCTGGATCTTATCATTATCAGTACTCAGAGATTTTTCAGAGAGATGATTGCCTCTATTTTACAGCTTAAAACTCAAATTAAGACATAGATCCAAATCATATATTTAATATGTCATTCACTAAGATTTTGAAGATATATTCTTTTTATCATCTGGTTTGGTATCTAGAAAAATTATTCCAAGAGAAAATGTATACAAAAAGCAAGTTATCCACTCTCTCTCTCTCTCTCTCTCTCTCTCTCTCTCTCATTCACACAGAATTTAAGAGGGTCTAATGTACTATACAAATAGGTTTTTTTTTACTAATTATTTAAAGAGTTAATTCTTTAAAAATGAACTCCCCACATTGTTTGGGGATCAGGGGTTAAGGCTCTCATTAAAGTAAGCAAAGAAACCTGGACTCTGAGCACCCCTAGTTTCTCTTCAGGTTTGCTTAGGCATATCCTCTGCAACTTTACTGATACAGCACAGAAATTATGGCAAAGCCCAGTGGTGTCGTTGAAGTCAAAGACTCAGTACTGCTCAGGAAGAGATGCCAAATTAAATACAAAGAGCCCAGCAGCTCTGGAACTGCATGCCAACCCAACTGCTGGGCTGAGGTAAATGAGGACCAAACTTCATTTCACTTGTGACCCTAGCCAGTATTTAAACAAAAATGCCTAGAGACTGGCACACTGTTCTATAATAAGGGAATCAATAGTAATAACAAAAGTAATTATAATAAACGAGAAGCCCATCCACAGGGTCTTTCTTAGATTGGAGCTTTAAGGACTACTGTTTCATAAATGTATTCCTCTCATGTGGTCCCTCATAAAGAGTGAGACAGTAAAAGTCCCCTGCATTGATTTGTAACCCTAAATTTGCACAAGAAAGCACAAGTACTATCATTGCTTCTTTGCCTTTCCATGTCTTAGAACAATGTTTGAGTGCTGCTTAGTATATCATTCGCCAGTGGGCCAAAAATCTCTAGTGTACGATGACCTTTCTTTCCTTGTATGTGACAAGGAATGGTGTGGGGAAAAGGTTGGTGCTTTATTATTCACTATTGATTGCTTTTCCACTGTTATAACTGTCTATTAGGATATCACAAGGAAAACAATAGCTAGGAATTGGGGAAGTAACAACAACTTTATTTCTATTGGTTTTTCTGAATTCAGAAAATCCTAAGACCAGTGTGTTTCAAGTTTGTATGAAGAAAAGTTTTGGTGTAAATTCCAGTTGTGCCTCAAATCTTTAAACTTTACAGATGGTCTAATATTAGCAAATTATAACACTGAGTTTTTTTTATAGAAAACATAATGATGTGTTAAAAAATGTATTTTAAAGAATATTGGTTTCTCAGATTCTGGATAGGTATTCCATGAAGGGAGAATTCTGTTTCCATAAAAATGAAAAATGGCTAAAGGAAATCAGACTGACTTTTATACCAGGAGGCCACTGTGAGTCACTAATACACTGATAATGCTGTATGAATCTTTCAGGCAGGAGGCTTAGGGTTGGGGAACACAGTCAACAAAGTTCCCCAAACTTCTTTAAGAACTCTTCTTTAGAAGAGTTCTACGAACTATATTTAGAGAATGAGACTGGGAAAATTTGTTCAAGGGCTGGGTTCTATTTGAACTATTTTTAATGGAAACAAGTTTAGATAGTATTACATACTTTCCTTCCTTAGTCACATTTTATTGGGCTTGATGGCTTTGGAGCATTGTAACAACTCTACTTTGGGGTGTATGTGAGGGTGTTCCCAAGAAGTACGGGGGTGTCCAGAGGCCACTCCAGGTAATAAAACTCCACGAGTAGGGCCATATGGTTCAATGCTGTGGACCCACATGGTGCTGTTCAGGGCCTGCAATGCCAGGGACCACCAAGTATTTACTGGCAGTTCTCAAGGTAGTCTAGGGCCATATCCAGTGGTGCTTGGAAAGGGAGAGGATGTAGTACTTGGGATGATCAAATCTGGTTCTGTAGATGCAATGCATGTGTCTCTTACTCTGCATTATCTTCCTTGTCCCTACTTGTAAATACTTCTAATTTCTCCCCACTTCCTTTTATTTGCAGCTGCTATTGCGATAACCAGTGGTCGAACATACACAATTCTTTTGATGCTAGCAGCGATTGTGGCCACATACTTTTAGTTTCTGCGGCTGCACACACACTTCCCCAAAGGGTCAGATACATTGTCTTCTGAAACCTGAAAATATTCTGCCTCTAGTGCTCACTAGGGTTCCCTGTGGAGCAACTCTTACCATTTTTTTCCCTGGTTTTGTACTCAGGCCTTACTCCTTGTTCTATGCTCAGGAGGTCACTTCTGGCAGGGCTTTGGGGAATTATAGGCACTGCTAGGGATTGAACCTGAATCAGCCACATATAAGGCAAGTACCTTACTGCTGTGCTTTCTCTCTGGACCAACTCAGCTTTTTGATGTGATGAAGTAGACAGGGTCTCTGAGTGAATGAACACATGTTCACAAGTCAGACTTGACTGGGCATTTCTTTTGGATTTTCCTCCTCAGTCCTCCATATTCAGCATGTTCTTTGACTGACTTGACATAGGACCACCGTTTTTTCCATTTGTTCTCTATATGTCCCATCTGGTTTTTGTTCCTTTGCTGTCTGTCTGACTTAGGCTGTAAAATTATTAATTTTTCATAAAAATTTTTCTTTCAAAGGTTTTAAAACTATTCTTTGTATTATTAATAGTTGCTGCAGTAGGGATTACAATATGAATCCTTAACTCATTTGAGCTTCCTTGAAATTAATACTATGCCAATATTATAAAGAAAATGGAAGGAACTCGGAACTAGAATTCCACTTACCTCCCAATTCTTGCTACATGCTATTGTCATGTAACGTACATATGCTAAAACTTATAAGATATATTGTATACTTTTTTGTTTTTGCTATAATCAGTGAGTTATCTTTAAGATAAATCACAGAAACTACAGACTTTTATATTTACTACAGAAATCTGAATTTTAAAAATATTTTTCTCCCACATTTCTCCCTTCCTCTTATGTTTTAATTATCACAACTATGTTTATATGTATTTTCATACATACAATACAATATAGTCCTACTGAAGCTATACATCATATGTCACAACAAAATATAGGTAAGACACTGAGAATCTATCTTAACATTATTTTATTTCTGTTCCTCAAATTATATAAGATCTGTCTTTAATATCACTTGTCTTTTTCTGCCCATTTCAATCTGCTGTTAAATCTCTCCACTGAACTTCTCATTTGAGTTACTTTAAAGTTCTAAGATTTCCATTTACTTGTTTTTAAAAATAGCTTTCATTTGTCTACTAACCATTTCTTTTCACTCATTACTGTCATATTTTACTTCAAGGTCTTCAATATATGTATAGTAGAAGATTTAAAGTCTCTACTGCTAACTCACCCCCCCCCCCACCAAGCAATCTTGAGATCCATTTCTTTCTTTTAGTGGTGGTGGTGGAACATGACCAGAAATGCTTAGGGTTTACTCTTGGTTTTGTGCTTAGGGACCATTATTACTGGTGAGTTCAAGGGATCATTTGGGAATCCAGGGACTTGAACCTGGGTTGGCCACATGTAAGGCAAGCACCCTACCCATTGTATTATTGCTCTGGCCCCACATTTATTTCTTTTCTGACATTTTATTGAAGTCTATATGATACTCAAAAAGATGTAAATAGCTAAGGTACATAACCTAATAAGTTCAGAGATAAAGATACACTAATAAATCCATTATCATCATATGTTTCGTAAGCATATCCATCAATTTGGGGTCTATTTCTATTGGCCATGTTTTCTTGTGCATAAGGACCACATTTTCCCTCTTCTTTGGTACATACATAATCATTTCATACTGTTACAAGTACTATGTTGTAAAGACTCTGCATTTTGGCACCTTGACTGCTATTGTTTTAATTCTTATTCAAGTAGACAATTAGATTAGACTAACATTCCACACTCTACCCTTGGTAAATAGTAGCTGGATTCTCTGTTCAAACCATTAACATTTCTGCTTAGAATTTCTTCCATAAATATGCAGTGTAGAAATGAGCCAAGGACATTTATCTATAAATTTTGGATCACTGCTTTGCAATTGCTTCCTTTCTGGAATTTCCTCTAATTTTCAGTTCATGATACAGTTTTAACTCTATTTTCCAATGAATTTCCAAAGCAGCACTCAAGAGACCTAGAAAGGGACCTCGCCAGTGTATATTGGCCAACTGACTGGCAGTGTTTAGGGACCTCCTGACAGTACCTAGGACCTCTAGGACTACACCCAGCAGTACTAGGAAAATTTTGGTACTGGGGGTTGAACCAGCATTGATTATATGTAAGGAAAAAGCCTTAACCCCTGAACTAGCACTGTCCCTGATTGTAATTTTCTTAAATTATAATCATTTTATATTTGTTTTTTGTTTGTTTGTTTTTGATCCACACCTGTCAGCACTCAGGGGTTACTCCTGGCTCTGAGCTCACCCATATGGGATGCTGGGAATCAAGCCCAGGTCCAGCCCAGGTCAGCCATGTGCAAGGCAAATGACTTACTGCTGTTACTATCACTCAATCCCTAAATTATAATCATTTTAAATAGCTAATGGACTGAGAAGTACTTCCAGACCAAAAGTTTCATTTATAAAAAACACTTGTTACAGTTTCTGTATTTTAAGATCAGCTGTTCTGTAGCTTCCATTTTCCGTTCATCCCAATACATTTAAATAATGGAGTGTTAAACATATTTTG
Source organism: Crocidura indochinensis (assembly GCA_004027635.1). NCBI lineage: Eukaryota > Metazoa > Chordata > Mammalia > Eulipotyphla > Soricidae > Crocidura > Crocidura indochinensis. The sequence goes on along the minus strand of PVKC010032302.1, from coordinate 6,880 downwards.
TTTGGATATCATTTGGTTATTTTCAGGAGTTTGCCTGTGCCCTCATTACCTCAAGGTTTAATGGAACTTTGTTTTTGCATTCATGTTCCCTTTATCAATAAGGAAAAGATATACTACTACTGTTGATGTTAATTATTCCCTTCAAGTGTACTCTTACGTGAGTACACTTTTAGAAACAGATATTGATTTTATTTCTTCTTCAAATGAGATAAGACAAAATTAGATGAGCCCTGATGCAAATATGTAAAATATAGGTTGTAAATATAATAAAAAGGCAAAATAAAAATGTATAAGAACTCAGAAAGAAGAGAATATAAGTGACCTAAATGAGCTCACCTTTAAACTAGTTATTAAAGATTATGGGAATTTTTTCTTTTGCTTTGTTTTGTTTGGGGGCCAGACCTGTTTGTTTTCAAAATTTACTGCTAGCTCTGCACTTAGGGTTTCCTTCTGATGATATTCAGGGGATCATAGAGCAGTGTCAGGGAATTAAATCCAGGTTGGCCAAATGTCAGGTACCTTACCCACTGTACTATCTCTCTTGTTCCCAGGTGACAGAAATTTAGTAGACAGATATGAGAGAACATTCTAATTAGACCATAATAAGCAAAGAGTGAAGGATTATAATCTCTAGTCAAAACGGTTATAGCTATAATTTATATATAAGCATTTCCACAGACAGGCTACATTGAGTAAAGTAAACACTCTGCATTTTTTTAATATACGAATTCAACCAAAATAAACAACAGTAGGACAAGCATGACAGTAGTTCACTGTGCAGAAACAATTGGTGGGTGATCAAAATTTAATATTTCAGATTTTCTGCCCTTTACATCTTATCCCCTGGCTTCGGGAAGGTCAATTCCCATCATGACCTCACCACTCCTTCACTGTGCCTGTATTTTCTCCAGTAGAATCGCAATGACTTTTTTTTGTGTGTGTGTGTGTGTATGGTGTATCAGAGATCAAACCCAGAGCCTCAGAAATGCAAGCGTTTTCCTACAGAGCTACATCTCTGACCACCACTACATATTTATGCCACTGCTCAGAACCTTGTCAGAAAGATGCAAGTTGGGACAGGTAGTTTGTAGTGGAAAGCTGTGAGTGGTTACCATTACCTGCTAGAGCTTCTTTTTCTAGTCTTAAATGATATGAGTTTAGAATTATGAGATTATTCCAGAAGAAAATTCCTCCTTTACATAATATTCACAATATTCACATACAATATTCAACTGTTCTGTACTACAGACAATATAACTAAGAAAGAGGAGTTCAGTAACATACCCCAAGCACATTAGTAATCAAATGACAGAGCTAGAATCTCTGTGCTCTTAGTCCAGGATATCTTATTGATGCCTTTCCAAGAATGCTGGTTAACCTCGTTTAAGAGAAAGCAAGACTCTGACTGATCTGGATCCTAATAGCATTGGCATATAGAAAGGAGTCAGAAAGAGGATGGAGTAGGAGGACTTTATATAGCACTAGTGACCAATCTCTGGTTAGCTCCACAGATTCAAGAGGTTAAGAAGGTCTCACTCATCTATGGATTTTAGGAAAATGAAAGACATTCTTGCAATAATTTTTAAAGACAAAAGAGAGGAGGGCTGGGTTCCAGCTCACCTCATGAAGCTCACCACAAAGAGTGATGAGCTTAGTTAAAGAAATAACTTCATTGAGATCTATCCTAACAATGAGAATGTATGAGAGAAATAGAAAGCCTGTGTAGAGTACAGGCAGGTGTGGGGTGGGGAGGAGGGAAAATTGGGATATTGGTGATGGGAATGCTGCACTGGTGATGAGGGTGTTCTTTACATGACAGAAACCCAACCACAATCATGTTTGTAATAAAGGTGCTTAAATAAAATATTATTTAAAAAAAGAAAGAAATAAGAAACAAGCCATAGACTAATGATGTCCATGGTTAGTTTTACATCACAACTAAAAGGCAAATTAGATTTGGAGCTCACTTTCCCTTACCCCTTTTCAGTTTTTCTCCCCTAGTATGGGAGAAAATGTTGAGGTAAACTCATTGAATATGACAGCACAGGATGTGCATTTCTCAATTTTACCTAGCAGAAGATTTTGTAGGAGAAGAGAAGAATGCAATAGAACTTAATCCTAACAACTCCTCATCCCACAGAAAGAGATGAAGACACCAGGATTCTCATAAATACAAGAAATTCCAGAAAGAAACCAGACCAGGAGTCAGCTTCTCTTCAGACAAGAGAACTTAGACAGAACTTAGTGAAATGGAAAAGAAAATGACATGTTTGATTCTTCTGAGCAAAACATACCTTCCAAACCCCACAAAAGTACCCCCAATATTTCTGGAGGTAGGGGACAGGATGGATGGCCTCCCTAGATATTGAACTCAGGTGACTCAAACTCTAATAAGAGAGGCTTGTCAGAGTCTAAGAGAAGGGAGAGAGGCCTACATCTATTAATAATTCCTTCATTCCTGTCTACAGGTTAAAAAAAAAAGAGTAGCAACCAAAAAACCAGTTCTGATATGTTTCTAGTTCAGGACAGATTCTGGATGATGAGTTAGGAGATATCTCAAAGTTAATCGAATGACTATACATAGCCTCCCAAGTGTGTGCAAGGGGAAAGCAGAAATAATATGGTCACTACATTGATTTATGATATATATACATGGCAGTATTCACCCACAGCTAAGAGAAAAGAGGGAGGAGGGCTGGAGAAGGGAGACTTAGGCTTCAAAATACAAAGCTGAGCTAGAAAGAAATCATAACTCAAGGAACAGAAGATATTTTTGCACAAATTTCTCCACATTATAGCACAGCTTGATAGGGACATAAATTAAGTAAAACTAGAGCTCAAACATGCAATGATAAAGTAGTACAATGGAGTGAAAGGGGAGGCTGCAGACACAAGAAAACAAATTGAATACCCACATGCTTTATGGAACTAATAAATAAACTATAAATAGAAAGAAGACACTGCCGAATGCTGAAATATTGGCATGGAAAAAAGACTGTAAGCACAGTGAATATGGGGTATAAAGAGAAAGGAAATTAATTAGTAGGTATTAGACATACATATCTGTTTTATAGGGCAAGTTATTGTAACACAGAAATCCAAAATGTAATGCCCGAAATGATTTTTTTCTACTCACAAACTAGTCCAAGGCAGGCAGGACAACTCTCAGTCGTAAAGTCCTCCAGGATCTGATGACTTCAATCTTGATATCCATCATTATTACTGCCATTCTAGGACACTCACTCTGATTGTGGAAACAGATTCATCACAGCCTATAGATAAAGGTAATCAAGACAGGTCTCTAGAAATCTGACCCAGAGGTTATGCCTGACTTTGATCACATGTCCACTTTTAGCTACAAGCAACACTGGGAGCTGTAGTCTTTCACATTATCCCCAAGTGTGATGCTAAAAGGCAGGATGTTTTGAAACCAGAGAGCTAGAATATAATGGAGGTTGTTGCCTTTCGCAGGTTCAACTAGGTCTGACCCCAATATCACATGTGATTCCCCAAATTCTGCCAGGAATAATTCTTGAGCACAGAACTAGGAGTAAGCCCTGAGCATTGCCACATGTGGCCCCAAAACCAAACAACAAAAACTCTTAGACTATTTTATTCTAAAATATGTCTAATTTTGTGTGGGGATGGGGTTTACCCAACCATGCTCAACCTGGCCCTTCACTCAGGGATCATTCCTGGTAGGGTTAGGGTGCTCACAGAGTTTCAGGGATCAGACTCAGGTCAACCACATGCAAGGCAAGTCTTCTACCTGAAGTACTATCACTGATCTCCTGAAGATGGGGACAGAATGAATAATCACGTGCTACAGAATGAAAGATAACAATATTCTCAGACTGCCAACTGACTTTTGACAAAGAAATTGTGTACTTGAAGTGAAATACTGACAGCCTCTTTAACAAATGGTGTTGGGAAAAAGGGATAACCACGTGTAAAAATATGAAGCTGAATCTATATCTGACACCATATACATAAGTCAGTTCAAAGTGGGCCAAAGACCATGATCAGACCAGGATCCAGCAAATATACTGAGGAAAATATAGACATTATGCTCCATGACTTGAACCTCAAAGGTATCATCAATGATATGAATGACAAAGGCAATCATTGACAAAGGCACCAGAAACCAAACTTAACAGATAAAATATTTCAGCGCAGGAAATAAAACACATTCCTGACTAAAACTAAAATAGACCTAACTTAATGGGAGAAAATATTCACACTCAACACATTAAATAAAGGATGATATTCAATATATAAAAAGCACTCACAAAGAACAACCCCAAAAATCCAAAACTCTATTTAATAGTAGGGATATAAAATGAACAGACACTTACCAGAAGATTACAAATGACAATAGGCATATAAAAATGTTCTCATCATCACTTATGACCAGGAATCCAAATCAAAATGACAATGCAATATTATCTCACACCAGTGAGAAAGGCATATATGAAAATAAATGAAACCAATCTATGTTAGCAGAGACACAAACACATTCATCCAGAAGGAAATATACACACCATTATTTGTTGTAGCCCTTAACACAGTAGCTAAGATATGGAATCAACCCAGATGTCCAAATAAGATGAGTGGATGATAAAAGAATGGAATGTAATACTATGCAACTACAAGCAATGATGCAATCATGCAATTTGCTGTTACTTGAATGGAATTGGAGGATAAAATGTCAAATGAAGTCATTCAGAAGAGGGACAAATACTGGATTATCTCACTTATCTGTGGTATATAGAATAACAGGACAAAGGAATGCAAGGGACAAAAGGAGGATACTTAGATTACACATGACTCTAGATTAAATAACAAAAAGAATAGAAATGGAAAGAAATCAATGGGGGGATTAAAGGCAGATAGGAGGTAAGAGGGGCAGGGATCAATAGGTAGAAGGTGGTGGGGACTGGGCGGTGGCACTGGAGGTAAGGTGCCTGCCTTGCCTGTGCTAACCTAGGATGGACAGCAGTTCGATCCCCCGGTTCCCCATATGGTCCCCAGTGCCTGCCAGGAGTGACTTCTGAGCGAATAGCCAGGAGTAACCCCTGAGCGTCACTGGGTGTGGCCCAAAAACAAAAGCAAAAACAAAAAAAAAGAAGGTGGTGGCAATGATGGTGCATGCGTAAAACTCCGTTATGAATAACTTTGTAAATCACAGTGCCTTAATAAAAAATAAAAGTAATAAATAAATAAGATATTAACATGAGCAAGCATTTAAGATGCATTCACCCAGAAAATGAAAAAGAAAATGTAAATTTCTAGTTAATGAGCCATTGTAAGAAAAATTTTCAGACATATAAAACTATTTCTCCTGATAGAGAACAAACAGAAGCTCCCAAGAAAATTTGATTTAGACTCTTAAACATAAAGATAGTCCCTCGTTAAACATCCAAACTTCCTTCAAAGAAAATACTTTTTTCAGACAAACAGGCACAAAGAAAAATCACCCACAAAGTAGTCAGAAATCAGAGTGGCATCCATTTTATGATGTTCACTATGAAAGATAGTTTGTAGTCTTACTTTATTCCTAGGGACTTGGAGTGTGTACCAATAACTGCAACCAAGACTTTAATATATGCTAAGCATGTGCTTTATTTATCTGGAGATATATTCTCAGCCACTATAATCTGCTACCGTTTTATGCAGTTATAAGAAAGGATAATCTCAGCTGTAATTCAAGTATAAAAGCTCAAGTATAAATTCAAGTATAAAAGAACTCTTGATAAACAAAGTCAAAGAAGAAAGAAATAAACCAGAACCTCATGAAAAAAAAAGAAAGAAAGAACTCAATGCATTAAAGCATAACAAAAGAACATTTGGGGTCAGAGAGACAGTACAAGGGGTAAGGCCTTGCATGTTCAACCCACGGTCAATCCCAACACCATACATGGTCCCCCAGGGGTGAACCCTGCACTCTGAGTCAGGAATAGTCCCTGAGCACTGCCAGATGTGGCCCACATCTTACACAAATTTTTAAAATAAAAATAATTTTGAAATCAGTTGCTAAATGTTGGATCTACTTACATGTAGAATTATGACTAAATAAGAATGGTAATTATGATTTGAAAACAATGTGAACATTATTAAGTGTGAACAAAGTAAATAAAATGAAATAGAATATGAAAATTGAGAATGTGGGAAAGGAGATGGTAACAGAAAGAGACTGTATGTTCTCACTTTTTGAAACTGGGATGCTATCTAATCATAAAAAAGGGGACCTGAGAGATAGCACAGCGGTAGGATTTTTACCTTCCATGCAGCCGACCTGGGATTCCCAGCATCCCATATGGTCCTCCAGCCTGCCAGGGACGATTTCTGAATGCAGAGCCAGGAGGACCCCTGAGCTACACTGGGTGTGGCTGAGAAACCAATCAATCAAGTTAAAAAAAATAAAATCTATGACTAAATATATCTATATATCATATATATATATATATATATATATATATATATATATATATATATATATATATATATATATATATATATATATATATATATATACACCCGGCAGTGCTCAGGGGTTACTCCTGGCTCTACGCTCAGAAATCACCCCTGGCAGACACGGGGGGACCATATGGGATGTCGGGATTCGAACCACCAACCTTCTGCATGGAAGGCAAACACCTTACCTCCATGGTATCTCTCTGCCCCCCCCAAAAATATTTTTATTATCACTTTTTTTGGTGGTGATGGGGCCACAATTGATGGTGCTTGGTTTACACCTGGCTATGCACACAGGGATCAAACCTGGCAGGAGTTGGAAGACCATATGTGGTGCCAGAGATCAAACCAGGGCTAGCCTTGTGCAACATATGTACCTTAACCCCTTCTTTTATCATCTCTCTAG
>PVKC010032301.1:0-14294 GCA_004027635.1 Crocidura indochinensis | reverse complement strand
GCAGTTCGGCACTATAAAATTTGTAAGTTCCTATCCCTATTAGATAAGAATTTCTTTCTATATGTAAGATTTCCCTGTTTTAGTGTGTCTATGAAAAATGGTTCCCTCTTGCCTTTCAGCTTTGCCAGCATAACCTTGCTAAAGCTGCCTTTGCTCACCACCTAGATGAAGTTGAATTCATCCAGGCTCATACTTGGACTGGCCTTGCTGGATTTTCTCGTTCTAAATGGGGCCTGCCAGCTATCCATCGCCAGAAGATGCTGCTGCCTGATGTTCCTCCTCTAAATGATCAAAGGACAAAGACTTCCAGGTCTTGTTTTCAGGTTCTTTGATTTCCTGATCATAATGGGAGGTGGATACAGACCTGGATTGATATTCTTCAGTTGGAACATTGCCAGAAGCCATCTGCAGGGACTCTGCAACAGCAATGAGCTTTTTCCTTCTCTGGCCATTGCTGTTAATCTTAGCTGGCATCCTTTCCACAATTGGGGGCCACACTGATCTTGCAGTCCCAGTGGACATTCATCTTGCACATTTGGTGTGGAAACAGCAATAGTTGGCTTAGATACAGGTGGCTCTGAACCAGAGCCAAAATATTTTCTTGTCATGTTTATCCCACGGAATTATCCTACAGGATGACATCTTTATTCAGGATTTCGGAGAATATATTCGTTTGTTGTTGCCAGTGTGACACGAAGCCTTCCCTGGTTCCATCTAAGGCCTTTGATAGGACTCTTTTTGTGGTGTATGGCTAATCTCAGAGACGCTGAAGTTTAAGTAAGTCAATATGAAAATTGAATTTTGGATTTTCTAGTTCTAATAGAAAGTAACTACATTTTTTCAGTAAGATATTCCACTTTACTGGATCTGTGCAAAAAATGAAAGGAAAATATTGCCACCAAGTATTAGATAATTCTTAAAAACCCATATGTGGGGAACTCTGGATGATAAATTTGTGTAGGCAGAGTAATATAGTGGAGATAAGGGAGTAGGGCCATCAGGGTATACTAGTGGAACAACAGGAAAGTATGGATTGGTTGTAGTATCTTTATCAGTAGCTTACATTCCCCAATATTCATAATTTATAGGCATAAAATATTTTCCCCAACAAATATACATAAAGTAATACTTATCTCTCTTTGTTTGATGAAGTCTACTGTACATCAGTTCTGGAGGACTACGTCTGCTAATGAGCTAATCTGTCAGTGGAGACCAGCCAGGAAGGAAATGGAAGTGTCAATGATCACTTGCAGCTAGTTTGTGGAGTCTTGATCTGAGATCATTCCCTGAGCCAGAGATCCACTCTAAAAGCCAATCATTGTGGTCACTCTGGTTGTAATTGTCAGTCTTCTATTTCCGTGGTACAAGACTGAAAGTGTATAGGAGGGTACTCCAGGGCAAAATGGATAATGAGCTGCAGGGGTAATGATGAGGTTTAATCGGGACAGCAATACATCCTTTCATTTTTGTGCAAGCGTAGTGGGATTAATAGGAACAGGAATAAATTCTTTTTTGGCAGGGGTAGTGGAGTTTAATTGGGACAGTAACCAATCTGGAATAGGAAAGCACATGAAAAACAATCTTGGGTTTCTTGAGATATTGGCAGCAGCCAAGAAGGGAGATATAAAGAGATGTATTTTTCAGTACAACACAGACATAAGAATTGATTGAAAACACAAAGGTGGCTGCCACACATACAAACATGCACACACATAGTTGATTGATCGATTTGCTCCAGCTGTTATTCTAGCTGATTTATGGTGGTAGGAATGAAACTATTATTTGTCTAAGAAAGAAAAGGACAGTCCTCAGTAAAAAAAATTTTTCCCTGTTGACATAATGGTACTTGGTCCCACATATCCCTAACTCAAACAACTGATTCCATACTGTATTACATGGAAATGGATCAAAGTGCTTCATTAATATAAATATGGCAAGTATGGTTTAGTAAGTCAATGTAAAACAGTGAGAAGTCAAATATCAGTTATCCTGCTCTGAGGGAAGGATATAATATTCTTTTAGACATAGGGAAGAGCTTATTCAGTGCCCTTTGCTGGAGGGATAATAAGAAAATTTAACCTAGTTATTGAAATTTCAAACTCTGAAAGAAGCATTAGAACATTTCTATAGATATACTTAATTTGAAAGCAAGTTGTTAAAAAATTTTACATGTAATACCACAAAATTGTACTCTTCTTGAATAAAAGACATTAAATCAGTTCTATAGATAAAGAACTTGCCTATGGATATACATAATCAGGCATCATAGCATTTAGGAAACATTCTCTAAGATGACTAAGAGCCGTAAAATATCTAATCAACATTATGCATTTCTTCAGATCTGAGCAAATTAATGAACAATGCGGTATGAATAAGTTAATCTGTAATTGGCAGCATATTAAACCACTCAAGTTAGATTACAAGTTACCTGTTTGCAATGGAGCATAGAGCAAAAAAAAAGCTGTTAAGTTATATAAAAGGTAGCAGTGACTATTACTGCCCCCCGAAGCAGACAAGACAAAGTAAGTATATGACTTTTTAGAATTTGACAAGTTTCGGGAGACTTTTAATGACCTCAGTAGACACAGTGAAGATGATGACAAGATACAACATCAAAATAAAGAAAATATAAATATTATTGACACGGAGGAATATTTTGAAAGGCAACTTTGGAGCAAGTTGAATGAACTGCATGAACAGCAATAAGAAAATGAGGGAACTAATCATGGGTAGTTATGGGGATTCAGGAAAAGATTGATAACATGAATCATAAGCTCTAAGAGACTCAAGATAGAGCAAAACAGTCTCAAGACAACAGGAGGATCTCAGGATGAAAATAAAAAAAAAAACTTTGAAGAACAGGTTTTAGACTGTGCTGGATGAACAAATACAAAATAAGACCTATTAAGAAGTATAAAATGTAGTGGCCCAGGAGATAGCATGGAGGTAAGGCGTTTGCCTTTTATGCAAAAGGGCATCGGTTCGAATCCCGGTGCCCCATATGGTCCTCTGTGCCTGCCAAAAGCAATTTCTGAGCATGGAGCCAGGAGTAACCCCTGAGCACTGCCGGGTGTGACCCAAAAACCACACACACACACAAAAAAAAAAGAAGTATAAAATGTAGAGTACAGAGATTAGCCAGCAATATAACGAATGGTACAGATAGGATCAAGATAATATCCTAGAGGAAAGTTAAAAGGGGGATTTTTTTCTCTTCCGGAATCCAAGCATCAAAAGACAGTTTTTAGGGGTTAACTAGGTGCAGGCGTTTCTGAAAACAGCTTCTCCATTTTGGGTTAAGGCCTTTTTGAGTCTCGGTGAATTTGAATTTTAATGAGACATAGAATATGAGATTTTTTTGTGGATTGTCATTTGTGAAACATAAGTATAGCCTTTTTCTCAGATGAGGCAGTTATATTCTACCCATTATTTGTAAATTTACCCAGATAAGGGACTGTATAGATACCATGGAGGTAAGGCGTTTGCCTTTCATGCAGAAGATTGAATCCTGGCATACCATATGGTCCCCCGAACCTGCCAGGAGAGAATTCTGAACTTGGAGCCAGGAGTAACCCCTGAGTGCTGCTGGGTGTGACCCAAAACCACCCCAAAATTTATCCAGATAAGTGAATTAACTGTTTTCTGAGCCTGTGTACCTTCTTTCAAGTGTAATTTGCCACTGTGTGTGTCTCTTCTTAGGTATACATTTAAGAAATTCAAAGAGATAATGTCAAGGATAACAAGTCAAGTGGAGGCATACCCCCGCTTTTGTTTTATAATAATTGTGTTTTGAGTGTCCAAGAGAGACAGGAATAAAAGCTCAATGAAGAAGTAACAAAGAGGGGCCTGGGAGATAGCATGGAGGTAAGGCGTTTGCCTTTCATGCAAAAGGTCATTGGTTCGAATCCTGGTGCCCCATATGCCCCCCCCCACCCCCGTGCCTGCCAGGAACAATTTCTGAGCATGGAGCCAGGAGTAACCCCTGAGCACTGCCGGGTGTGACCCAAAAACAAAAACAAAACAAAACAAAACAAAACAAAAAAACAAACAAACAAAAAAAAGAAGTAACAAAGAAATCATTGCTGAAAAGTTCCCAGAGCTGAGGAATGCAGGCTTTCACATCATGGAAGCTGGAAGAGTAATAGCTAAAAGAGACTCAAACAAAAGCATTCCAAAGCATATCCTCATCAAAATGATGCAAAACACAGATAAGGGTAAAAGAAAGAAGCAAGGTCAAAATGAGAACTTACATACGAAGAAGCACTATTTTTATTTGTTTTATTTTTGTTGTTTTTGTTTTCTTGTTTTTGGGAGGCTACACCCGGTAACGTTCAGGGGTTACTCCTGGCTATGGGTGGGCTCAGAAATCGCTCCTGGCTTGGGGAGATCGTATGAGACTCCAGGGGATCAACCATGGCCCATCCTAGAGTATGCAAGGCAATTGCCCTACCACTGTGCCACCACTTCAGACTCTGAAGAAGCACTCTTAAGTTTTACAGCAGATGTATCACAAGCCACTCTCCAGGTTGGAAGGCAGTGATCAGATATAATGGAAGAAACTCAATTAATGAATCCCTCGCCAAGAGTTCTTTAACTAGCCAAACTTTTATTCAGGTATGAAGGAAGGATGCAAAGCTTCATTGATAAACAGCAACTCAGAAACATTACAGAGTAAAAAATCAATCTTTAAAGTACTCACGTGTCTATTTTAAGACAAACAGGCCTCAAAAACAGACCAAATGTCTACAAAAATAAGTAAAAAATTGGTTTTGGCACAACAACCAAGATCACTAATTCCAGAGGACTGACTGAGACAACTGCAACTGAATGGGTCTTATGAAAACATAACGAAAGACTCTATCCCATGAGACAACTGCAACTGAATGGGTCTTATGAAAACATAACGAAAGACTCTATCCCAGGCTTCATCCAAGGATCAGCACAATGTCCAAGACCACCAACTACAGAGACTGATTAAAACGACAGTGAAGGAACAGAACTTCTAGAATCTTAAAGAAAGACTTCATCATAAACTCCATTCCTTGAACTGTGGAGGTACCAAGATCTCTAGATAAAGAGGTGGGATTTTATCACCCATGACAGAGCAGAAGTCTTCCAAAACCACAAAAGGACCTAGGGGGAGAGTAAAAGCATGTACGGAGTCTGTAGTTATTCCCATGACAGTATACTTCAAGGGCGGAGAAACCCTGTATCTCTTAGGCCAAGGGAATTTCCTTTCTAATTTCCCCAATATTTACTGTGCCTATGCAAAAAAAAAACGCAGCAGCACAAAATAATCTTTATTTGTTTTCTTATTTATTTTTTTGGTTTTGTTATTGTTGTTGTTTTCATTTTTTTATGCTCTGGTTTGTTTTTATCTCAGGGCTTTGGTTATTATGTGGTGTTTGTCTTTATTGCTGTACTGCTCATTAGATTTTTCTTTGATTTTTTTTGTATTGTTGTGCTGCTTCTCTTCCTTTTTCCCTTTCTTCTCTCAAACTGATATTGAGAGCCTCATAGGACTGTGCCCATTTTCAGCTTGTTTGATTTATACCCCATTTTATTGCTTTACTTTTCTTCAAACAAAACCACATAACTTGAACCATCTTGTTCCACCTCTCAAATTGAGGAGGAAATAATGAAGGGTACCAAGACCAAACAGTTGTATGAGCACTAGATAGTAACAAAATTGATTGGAGTTAAACACCAAATCCAAAGCCAACAACGAAGAATCGATACCCAATCTACAACAAGCTAGACACACTTATACTAGCAGCCCAGAGGGTAAGGGAGGGAGATGTGGGGTGCAAGTTGGGAACAGGGGTGGAGGGAGGACAACTTTGGTGGTGGGAATTCCCCTGATTAATTATTATGTACCTAAAATATTACTGTGAAAGATATGTAATCCACTTTGATCAAAATAAAAATTATTATTATAAAAAAGAAAGAAACCCAACTACAATCATGTTTGTAATCATCGTGTTTAAATAAAGATATTATTAAAAAAATTGGGCCGGAGATATAGCATGGATGTAGTGTGTTTGTCTTGCATGCAGAAGGATGGTGGTTTGAATCCTGGCATCCCATATGGTCCCCCATGCCTGCCAGGGGCTATTTCTGAGCACAGATCCAGGAGTAACCCCTGAGCACTGCTGAATGTGACCCCAAAACAAAATGAGCAAACAAAATCATCTCTCTCAATGTTAACAAATTAAATAAATGCACCATTAAGAGACTGAGAGTGGCAAAATAGGTCAGAAAATTGAATCCAACATTTTACTGCCTACAAAAATATACACTTACATATTCAGAGTAAACACAGCTGCAAAGGTTGGAGGAAAACCCTTCAAGCAAATGGCTCCCTTTAAAAGGGTAGAATGTTCATTCTAATATCAGACATCGTAGATTTCAGTTTTACAAAGGTTAAAAGAAATAGAAAGAGTCATTTCTTAATAATCAAGAGATATATACATCAGGAAAAAATCATAAACATATATGTACCTAATGAGGGGCCAGAAAAATTAGTAAAACAATGGCTACTAATCCTGAAGAAACAAAGAAATAGCAAGACAATAGTTGTTGGTGATTCAACACTGCTCTGTCACCTCTTGACAGATCAACCAGACTAATACTTAGCAATGCTTTAACTGACTTTGAAGGAAGAAATTAAGGAAAATGTTTTAATAAAAATACATGGGGCTTTTCATACCCCCTAAGCTGCATGCACTTTCTTCTCAAATACATATGGGACATTTTCCAAGATAGACCACATGCTGGGCCACAAAACATACATCTATAATATCAACAGGATAGAAACAACATAAGCTATCTTCACAGACTCTGGTGCACTAAAAATTTAAGTAAATTACAAATTGACATGATTTGTCCCAGGACAAAGGATGATAGAGCATGTGCAAGTCAATAAATATAATACATGTCAATAAATTAAAAAATCATGTGAATGTATCAATAGATGCAGAGAAAATATTTAGCAAGGTCAGCACCCATTTCTGAAAAAAATTCTAAACAAGATGGGAGTTCAAGTAACTTTCCTCAATATACTTAAAGTAATTTACCTCAAACCCACAACAAGCATTTAATTTAATGGATCTGGTACAAGGAAAGTTTGGGGGGAAAAGATATTAAGGGAATCAAGTTAGGAAAGGAAGAAGTCAAGCTTTTGCTATTTGCAGATGACATGGCATTGCATCTAAAAAAATCCCAAAGATTTACATATCCTACAAAACTTTTACAAAATCCTACAAAAAGATCCTTCAAACAATAGACTTATATAGTAAAGTGATAGGCTACAAAATCAATATGCAAAAATACATGACTTTCAATACACAAATAATGAAACAGAAGTTAGAGATGTTAAAAGAACAATCTCTCACAATTGTACAATAGAAAATCAAGTACTTTGGAGTAAATTTAACTAAAGAGGTAAAAGACCTATATGAAGAATACTACAAAATACTCCTTCAAGAAATAAAAAGGACACATGAAAATGGAAGCATATACCCTGCTGATGGATCAGAAGGATTAACATAATTAAAATGGCAATACTTCCCATAACATACCAGGAAATTTTTCAAAGCTGTGGAGCACACACACCTGAAATTTATATGAAACAATAAAATATCCAAATATAGTTGAATTAATTCCTAAGGAAAAGATGATGGGAAAATCACTTTCCCTAACCTTAAATTATACTGTAAAGCAGTCAGTAAAACAGCATGGTACTAGAATAAAAACTTAGGTCAATGAAATAGACTTGAATATTCAGAGATAAAATCATGGATCTATGATGAATTATTGTTTAATAAAGGGGAAAGAAATACAAAATGGAGCAAAGGAAATTTCTTCAATTGTGGTATTGGGAAAACTGGTTATCTACATGCTAAAAAGTGAACTTATATCTTTATTTTATGCCATGCAGAAGAATCATATCAAAATACACTAAAAACCTTGATATCAGACTTGGAATTATAACATAGAGGAAAACGTAGGCAGAGCAGTACATGACATTGAAGCTAAAGGCATTTTTGATGAAGAAAGACTGCTAAGAATGTGAAAGCAAAGATTAAAAAAATGCGATTACATTAAACTGAAAAGCTTCTGCAATACGAAGTCTACACACAGAAAGGGATATGTGATTTACCCAATAGCCATTAGATAAGGTATTAATTTCAGTCGCAGTGTTAGAACTCAGCAGGAAAAATAATTAACCCCATCCAAAAATGAGTAGAAGAAATGAACACACATTTCCTCAAAGAAGAAATTAAAATGATCATAGACACATGAAAAATGCTTCACATCACTGTCTATCAAGGAGATGCCAATCAAAGCAACAATGAGCTGTCATCTCACACCACAGAGACTGGAAAACATCACAAAGTGCAAGAACAACCAGTGATGATGTGGATACTGGAAGAAAGGAACTCTCTTTCACTGCTGGTGGGAATGCTGGCTTGTCCCACCTTTGCTTTTTGGTAAACAATTTGGTCATTCCTCAAAAATCTAGAAATTAAGCTCCCACATGGTCCAGAAATACCTTTCAAGAGATATATGCTAGGAACACAAAAACACAATAAAAATGCCACCTGTATTCCTATGTTAATCGCAGCACTGTTTACAATCATCTAAATCTAGAAACCACCCAAGGTCCTGTGAACAGATACTAGGCAAAATAAACTGTAGTACATCTACACAATGGAATACTATACAGCTCTTAGGAAAAATGAAGTCATAGAACTTGCTTATACATGGATAGATATAAAGGCTATTATGCTGAGTAAAATGAGTCAGAGGTAGAGAGATAGACACAGAATAGTCTGGATCTGTGGGATTTAAGGAAAAGAAAAGATAGTATGGGAAAAAGTAGAGGACATTGAAATTTGTCAAAAGTTCCCCTATATCTATGGAAAAGTTCTTCTTATATTTTATTTAATTGATACATTTTTCTTTTTCTTTTGTTCATAAATTGATTTGTATATGTTGGCATCTCTAAAATAAAATCTATTTGGCTATGAAGTGAAAAAAAGATTGTGTGGTAGTATTATTCAGAGACAATCGGAACAGAAAAGGAACATGATTACCAGTTCATGACAGGAAGCTTGCCACTAAGTGGGAGAGTGCAATTAGGGTAGAGGGACTGCTATCAATGACAGAAAATTATTGGGAATTATTGGAAAATTATCAAAAATTATCAGTGGACATAAACTAGCTGTTGAGAAGAGGTAAAGTGATGTGCTTGATACCGGTTAATTAATAATATTGCAAAGCACAATGTCTAAAAGGGAAAAAAGGAAGAGATAGAAAGAATCAGAGAGCCAGACAGGGAAGAGGACAGATGGGAAGGAGGTGGGAAATCGAGGACATTGGTAGTAAGAATTGTGAACTGGTGAACTTTTTACATTATATGACTGAAATTCTATCATGAACAAATTGATAACTGTGGAAAAATAACCAACCATACTACAAACAATCTAATAACAATCATGTTTAAATAAAGTAATTAAATGTTATTTGGAGACTCAAGAGATAGTAAGGCCTCCCAGGCATTGCTAGGAATGTTCTTGAACACAGAACAAGAAATTATCCCCAAATACTGTGGGGTCACCTTGCATTATCTCAAAAACCTCAAAATATAAGCACTTGGGCAATTATTTATACAATTTTTGAGATAGCATCCTTTGAGATACAACAAATAATGTTTAGTAGCCATATCACTGGTTATATACTCAGTAATATCACCTTTTTATAAAACAAGATAGATTTTAGACTGTCAAACTAGAGTTCTTGAAGAGAAAGAAGGAATGTCTAGACCAATTTATCTGGTATAAACCAACCATGCAATCACTGACTCTAAGCTATGTTAATTTTCTTACCAAAATCCCAAATGACTTCTTGTATTTTAATAAAAAAGATTAGCACATTTATGTTTGAGAGTAATCTCTTTATCCAAAAAGTCTCCAGGGACACTTTTATCATATTGCAGAAAATGAAAACAAATTATGTTTCAAAGAAATCAAATGACCTTCCAGCCACAGAATGATGAATGTTTTCTCCTTGGCCATAAAAAAAATACTAGAACGTATTTACTATGTTGCAGAGAGAAATGGTAGTTAGCTCATTAAGGAATTCAATTTTGTAACTAGGTATTCTATTATAAATTGTATTTCTAAAGAGTTTTGATTCAAATATTTATGGTTTCTCTATAGTCAAGATAGAGAAAATACTGTTAGGATACATTCTGCATTTTCAACTTCTCTGTATTAACATTTAAATTTTAAAACAATTGAATACTTAATTCATTAAGCATTAAGCATAAAGTATAATAATAAGTTTATAATTCAATAAGCCTTATCTTAAAAGAAGAAAAAGAGAGCTCCATGTTATAGATCTTTAATATCAGGGAGCAGGCGTATTTAAACAGTCACACAGTTTATATATGGGATTTACCTACACAGGAAGCTCTAATAAAGGCAATTGGAGGACCTCACTGGCCAGATATACATGCATCCTGTCAGGTCTGTGGATTATTTGACTAGGGAACATGACCTATGTGACTAGGGGGCATGGCTTATGTGACCAGGGGGAGCACAGGACGTGGGCTCCATTGTGACAAGCTAGGTGTTAGCTCTATCAGGCACTCATCTCCCTCTCTCCCAGTGGGCAAGGGGGTGCCATGGCTTACAGGGCGCCTTTCTGCAAGGGCTCCTTTTGGCAGGCATGAGAGTGTGCCTAGCTAAAGTGGCATCTCAGTGGGGCCTTTATCAGTCTCTTCAGGGCCACGGCTACAGCTACATACTTATAATTATACCTCGAAGCATATATTTCAGTGTTTTAGTTAACTGAGTAGAGGTAAAGCAATGTCCACCTATCTGTAAAGTGGATTAGGTAATTTAAAGAAATTGAGCTTAGATACTTGGAGACCAAAATCCTGAAAGAATATGACTCTGATGAGATCCCATTGCTTTGACCAGAAAGTCCATAAAGTACATTTAACTTTCAAGAAAAGAAAAAAAGAAACTCGACTTCATTTAATTAGCTTGGAGTGGTTATATAAGGAAAACTCATTTGATTCACTGCTTGTGAGTGTACTTCAAAAGATGCAAAGCAAGTTGGGAAAATGGTGGAAACCCCAAAACAGCAGTTGCTGCTGCCACAACAGTAGCAGCTGCCATAGCAACAGTGCACTGGAGATTCAGAGAGCAGCTCGTCTCCTCAAGCCCCCAAGAGTGAACCCCCTGGAATCCCTGAGCCTGGAAATTTGGCACCTGACTCCTGAAGAGGAAACACCAGCCATCACTGGAGAGAAAAATGAAGCTTTTAGGGAGATTGTTGGAGAAATCAGAGATGACTCAGAGAACGGAACCCTAACATTCTCCCAGCTTCGTCCTGGAGGGCTGGAGCACTGGAGGTCCATGCGGTCCATCACCATGACAAGCTCATAGGACACAGAGATTAGAAATTACAGCTAAGGCACAGAGGAAGTTCAGCTGGAGCTGTTTCTTTTTTATTTTGGAGGGTCACACCTGGCAGTGCTCAGAGGTTACTCCTAGCTCTGCACTCAGGGATCACTCCTGATGATGGTCAAAAGATCATATGAGATTCCAGGGACTGAACTTTGGTCAGTTACATGTAAGGCAAGCACCTTAACCACTGTATTAGTATTGCCACAGCTGGAACTTGTGAGGGTGACATGGTGAGTCTAACCCCACAGCCAAGCTCACGGGACCCTGATATTAGAGTGCAGCTTAGCCTTTGAGGGAGTACAGCTAAACAACTAGGCTGAAGAACCCTGTGATCCGGCACAGGAAACAGAGATGCTACAGAGAGCTGGCCAGCTTTAGCCATAAGGATTGGGAGTCATTCTA
The DNA here is from genome assembly GCA_004027635.1 of Crocidura indochinensis. NCBI lineage: Eukaryota > Metazoa > Chordata > Mammalia > Eulipotyphla > Soricidae > Crocidura > Crocidura indochinensis. The sequence goes on along the minus strand of PVKC010032301.1, from coordinate 2,412 downwards.
TATGAGGGCATCCTACTACCAATAAAATTCAAGAGGGTATGAGAGTAGTATGAGAAAACGTCAAACAGATATGTCAGAAATGAAAACCTACAGAGGTGAGGTGAAAAATTCACTGGAAGGCCTCATCAGCTTTTCAGTTGTTACTGAGGACAGGATTAATAGCTGGAAGATGAGCTGTATTACAACTTCATACAGAGAAGAATTTGGAAAAGAGCATTAAACTAAATTAACAGAAGGTGGAAAAATCCTCAAAAGAAAAAAAAAGCAAACAGACAAAAATGGGCAATTGGGATAAATTCAACAGGAACAACAAAAGAATCATAAGGGTTCCCAGAGCAACAGGAAAAATAAAACCCGTTGAAGTAGTAACAGTCAAAGAAATCATTGCTGAAAAGTTTCCAGAAATGAAGAATGCATGCACACATACACTGGAAACCTAAAGAGTAACAGCTAAAAAAGCACCCAAATGAAAGAACCCAAAGGCACATCCTCATCAAAATTATGAAAATGGCAGATAGTGAGAGAATACTGAAAGCAGCAAGATTGAAAAGGGAAATGACTTACAAAGAAGCATCCTTAAGATTTACATTGCATTTATCACAAGCCACTCTCTAGGTAAAGCAGTTGTGGTATTTTTGTGAAAAAATATCAATGAAATGAATGCCTCATCAAAAATGCTTAATAGAACCAGACTTTGAATCAGCTTTGAAGGAAGGATACAGAGCTTTACAGATAAACACCAGCTCAGGAATTTTAGAGACTCAAAAACAACCTTAAGAGAACTAAAGGGTCTATGTTAGGCAAGGCAGACCCCAGAAACACATCAAAATTCTACAATAAAAATGGCACAAATCCCATTACTATCATCTCTCTAAATGTCATCAGACTAAATGCGGCAACTAATTGTCACAGAGTGGCAAAATGAATAAGAAAAAATCCAATATACTGCTGTCTGCAAGAAACACAGTTTAATATTCAGTGCAAACACAGACTCAAAATTTCATGTTGGAGAACAATTCTTCAAGCAAACAACACCTTTAAAAAAAAACTAGGATGGCTATACTAGATCAGACAACACAGACTTCAGAATTAAAAGGTTAGGGGAGAGGATCATTTTATAATAATCAAGGGATATTAATTAGAAAAAATCACACTCATAAACATATATTCCCCAATGAGGGGTCAGAAAAAATATTTAAAACAACTGCTAATATATTTGAGTAAATATATCAATAGCAACACAATAATTGTGGGGAATTTTAACACTTCCCTGTCACCTCTGTATAGATCAGAAAGGCTAAAATTCAAGAAGGTGGCTTTGAAGGAACTAATGAAAAAGAGTCACTTAGTAGGTATTTATAGGACTTTTCGCCTCCCCTCAAAAAAAATTGAATAACTTTCTTCTACAGTGCACATGGGACATTCTCTAAAATGGGCCGCATGCTGGGCTATAAAACATACCTCCATAAAACCAATACAGAAAACAGATCAAACATTTTCTCTGATCACAATGCGCAGAAAATACAAGTGAAGTATAAACAGAAATGGGGTAACAATTTTAAAACCTGAAAAATAAACAGCTTATTACGGAATAAATAAGTGGATCAGAGATGAAATAAAAAGATTCTTGGAAAAAATGAGAATAAATATACAAATCATGAACATTTGTGGGATACAACAAAAGCATTATTAAGAGGAAAATTTATGACTATGCATTCATTGAGAAGGAAGAAAAGGCCTGCAAAAATAACTTAATGGCACAAATTAAGCAATTTGAAAAGAAACTCAAAATAATCTGAAAATAGGCAAACGTAAGAAAATAATGAAAAGTAGAGAAGAAATTATTGAACTGGACACTAAAAACAATACAAAATATTAAGATAGCAAGTGATTGTTCTTTGAAAAATAAACAAGATCTGTAAACTTTTTGTACATTCACAAAGAAAGAGAGAGAAACTTAAACAGTATCAGAAATGAAAAGGGTGATATGACAGATAAGACAGAATCAAGGGGCAATAATAAATTACTTTGAGAATCTTTATGACACAAAACAAAGAGATTCTGGAAGAAATCTGATAGCATAGCGGTGTTTACCTTGCAAGCAGCCCATCCAGGACCTAAGGTGGTTGGTTCGAATCCCAGTGTCCCATATGGTTCCCCGTGCCCACTTTGGATTTCTATAATCTTCCAAATTTGAAACCACTTAATTTGGATTACCTGAACAGAATATCACAATTGAGGAAATTGAAATGATAATCAAAATGCTTTCCAAAACAAAAGTCCTAGGCCAGAGGGATTCACTAGTGAATTACTTCAAACTATTTTTAAAGAGTACCTACTACCAGTCCTTTTCAAACTCTAACAGGAATTTGAAGAAACAGAAACACTCAAAAATAATTTCTATGAAACTAA
>PVKC010032300.1:0-14297 GCA_004027635.1 Crocidura indochinensis | reverse complement strand
TTTAATTTCCAGTTGTTAATGTTTTTCTTCTGTGTGGCTTTGTAGTTCACATCTAATTTCAGAGCCTTGTGGTCGGCAAAGGTAGCTTGCAAGATTTCTATCCTCTTGATTTTATGGAGGTATGTTTTATGTGTCAGCATGTAGTCTATCCTGAAGAATGACCCATGTACATTGGAGAAGTATGTGTATCCAGGTTTTTGGGGATGTAGTGTCCTATATACATCTACTAGTCCTCTTTTTTCCAATTCTCTTTTCAGGACTAGTAAGTTTTTGTTGGGTTTCAGTCTGGTTGACCTATCAAGTGTTGATAGGGCCATGTTGAGGTCTCCCATAATTATTGTGTTATCATTGATTTCTTCTTTCAGATTTGTCAGTAACTATAGTAGATAATTTGCTGGTCTCTCATTGGGTGCATATATGTTTAATAGTCTGATTTCTTCCTGTTGCACATATCCCTTGATTAGGACATAGTGTCCATCTTTGTCCCTTACCACTTTTCTGAGTATAAAGTTGGCATCATCAGATATTAATATGGCCACCCCAGCTTTTTTGAAGGTATTGTTTGCTTGGATGGTTTTTCTCAGCATTTGATTTTGAGTCTATGTTTGTTCTGACTATTCAGATGTGTTTCTTGTAGGCAGTCGAAGGTTGGATTCATCTTTTTGATCCACTTTGCCACTCTGTGTCTTTTAATTGATGAATTTAGCCCATTAACATTGAGGGAGATGATTGTCATAGGATTTAACGTCATCTTTGTAGATAACTTTACTGTGTTTGTTGGTCTCTCTTGTCTTAGAGTAGACCTGTCAGTTTTTCCTTTAAGGCTGGGTTATCATCTGTGAAGTTTTTAAGCTGCTGTTTATCCATGAAGCTATGTATTTTTCCTTCATACCTGAACATGAGTCGGGTTGGGTGCAGTATTCTCAGTGAGGCATTCATTTCTTTCAGTCTTGTCACAACATCCTACCACTGTCTTCTGGCCTTGAGAGTTTCTTGTGACATGTCTGCTGTAAGTCTTAGGAATGCTCCTTTGAATGTAATTTCCCTTTTTTTTTTTTTGGTTTTTGGGTCACACCTGGCATTGCTCAGGGGTTACTCCTGGTTCCATGCTCAGAAATTGCTCCTGGCAGGCACGGGTACCATATGGGGCACCGGGATTCGAACCGATGACCTTTCACATGAAAGGCAAATGCCTTATCTCCATGCTATCTCCCAGGCCCCTGTAATTTCCCTTTTTGATCTTGCTGCATTCAGTATTCTATCTCTATCTGTGGGATTTGTCATTGTAACGACGATGTGTCTGGGGGTGTTTTTCTTTGGGTTCACATTACTTGAGTACTTTTTCCATTGCCTGCTCGCTTGTCCTAAGGTTCTTTTCCCATATCTTCTGCTGTGTTGAGTTTTTCTGCATCTCATCTTCCAGTAGTCCGATTCTCTCCTCAGCTGCTCTTACCCTACTGTCGAGGGCATCCACTGAGTTTTTCAGTTGAGCTACCGTGTTTTTCAGGCGTGCGATTTCAGTTTGAAGTTTTCTGAGTTCTGTCTTTGTGTTCTGTTCAGATCGATCTATGCTTTCTTGTAGTTTTACAAACATATTCCATATTTCTATTTTTAGTTCCTTATCCGAGAGGTTAAGCAGAGGGTTGTGATTTTTAAGGTCATCCAAGCCATCATCTTCATTCTCGGTGCCTAGTGTTTGCCTACGGGCTTTCCACATTATTGCTCTAGTAGTGTGGTTTTTTCTGCGTGTTGTGATGGGGTTTATTGGTTAGAAAGAGTGCGCGAAGTGAAGCGAGTGGCCGCGCTCTTATGGGACTCCAAGAATTGAGCAAAGAGAGAAGCACAGGAAGAAAGCCCCCCTCAGTCCAAAGTTTTCTCAGCAGAGCGCAGCCAAAATAAATTATTCTTATTTTAAATTTCATTATATAATACAATATTATTATATACTAAATTTTATTATGTTGATTTTATTGTCAATATTAATTTCTGATTTTTATTAATGTTAAAATCAAAATATATTCTCTGCTTTGCATGAATGTATATGGAAACTATTATGCTGAGTGAAATGAGTCAGAGATAGGGATGGAAGAACCATACTCATTTGTGAAATAGTAATAAAAAAAGAATAGATGGTAATGATACCCAAAGACAATAAAGATAAGAGCCAGGAGGACCAGTTTGTAGTACGAAGCTTTACACAAAGAGCGGAGAGTACAATTAAGTCAGAGGTTACTACTATGACAATGATAATGATAGTTGGAAATGATCACTCTGGAAAGGAACTGGGTGCTGAACAAAGGTCAAGTAATATAGATTGATACCTCTTCAGTAACAATATTTCCAACCCAGTGTCAAAAGGGATAGAGATAAAGAGAAAGAGAGAGAGAAATGTTAGCCATAGAGAAGGCAGGCAGGGTTGGAAAACTGGGGACTTTTTGGCAGAAATTGTGCCCTGGTGAAGGACATTGGATGACTCTGTATGGCACTTATGACTAAAACTAAATCATCAACAATTTTGTAACTATATTTCAAGGTGATTCAATTATAGGCTTTATATAATTAAAAAAATTAAAGGCTTGCGTGGGAAACTTGATCTAATGTTTTTTCAGAATATAGTTGGGCAGTCAGTGAATTTTTAGTTGACTATAGTTGCTCTTAATTTGACTGTCATGAGAAATTGGGATAAATTTATCTGGATATTGTTGTAATAAAACATAAATAATAATAGTAAACATGCAGAAAACATTACCATTATGTTCAACACCATTGTTGAATATTAAGATATTCACAGATATTAAGATATATCATCAATCATTACTACATATGTGCCGATGACATAAAAGTTTTGGTAAATTATGTCATCATCATCTAGATGTATTTAGTTATTCATAAACTCTAGAGCGTTTTTGTGCTGTAAAATCATTTGCATGACTAGCATCAATTATGTGCAAAAATTATATATGTAAATTGAATTGTACAACATAATATCTCTGGAGAAACTTTGAGCATGGCTGCACAAATTTTTTTAAAATCATGTTTATTAGAATGCAATAGAATTTAGTAAGCACAACATTCTATGTGATTATTTGCAATGATGTTCCAGGTAGTTCAAGTTTAAATTTCCATTGTTCACTTTTTCTGGAAAGTTACCTAGTGACTCAATAGTTCTATTATAATAAAAACACCTGCATGCTGCAGAGTAATTCCGTTCAATTTAAGATATTGAATAAAAATGTATAACAATGACTCATTGTTCTGAGTAAATAAACATCTTCTGCACCATGTGCTTTTTTAGTGTTTGTTTTGTTTTTGGCTCACGCCTGATGATGTTCAGGATTACTTCTGGCTCTGCAATCAGAAATCACCCCTGACAGGCCTGGGGACCATATGGGATGTTGGGAATGTAATTACCATCAGTCCTGGTTTGGCAGCGTGCAAGGCAAACACCCTACCACTGTGCTATCTCTCCGGTCCCTGCACCAAGTGCTTTTATAATCTTGTTTTAGAAATGAATTCATTAAAGGAGAAAAAGTTGAGAAGAGTATAATTAAAATCTATGAAATGAAAGATAAAAAATGCTGGGGTTCAGAGTAGTGAGCAAGACTTTAGGGAGAATAAACACATTTTGTAAAAAAAAAAAGGAGAAAATGTGAAGAGACCACCTGGGAGAGAGTAGCAGCCTGAAATGTCAAAGGAACATCTGACATGACAGGCGGATTTCAGAGACAGATGACATTTTTAGCTTGCTCTGCAGCACATGCGAAATAAGCACAAAAGCATAGTAACATAAGAATTATTTTTCAAAGTACAAGGCAGAATCTACATATTTCTCTGCATATTTTTTCTGTCATTGCTGACTGGTGGGTTTACTATATATTTTATTATATAGTCATAATAAATTCCCAAGGCTGTATCTATTAATGGTTTAATCTTAAAGCAGAACAAATAAGAAGTTGACCAAAATAAAGTTAAAAAATTTCTAAATATTTAAATTTATTTTTGTGTTTTTAAAAATTTGGTCAATTAATTTAAATAATTGAACATTATTTAATTAATTTTTATTTTTATATTAAATTTTAATGTAATATATAAGTACATAGGTTATTTAAATATTTTATATTTTTTTCACCCTTTCCCCTCCCAGAATATTTTACATTTAAAATAAAAATTAGTTGTACAAATTATAATTAATTGACTTAAATTGAAATTTATTTAAAATATTTAAAGAAAATTAAAAACATTAAAATATTTTGATGTCTTTTAAACTTAATTATTTTGAGAGATCATAAAGATTCTATTAACAGATCCTAAGTTTTGTCATATAATTAAGTGACTTTTGTTTTATAGGTGCTAAGTGATAGCTAAATCATAAAACTATGTGATTTTTGAAATACAGGTAATTAAAACCCACGAATGTTCTATTTCTTCCTTCTCATTTACTGAACTATAAAATGGATATGCAGTAATAATCATACTTTCATCTGTACAAATAGGTTTACTACACAAAGCAACAACAGGATAAAAGCAGGAATTGGAGACTGAAGGAACCTGAGGAAATATCCTGTGCCTGAGCATGGCTGGATAAGACACAGATAACAAATAGCTGTATAGGACACAGCTGGTTATAACCCACAGCTGGATAAAACACAGATAACCTCCAAACACAGTCTCAAGACAAAACAAAACACCCAAACACAAAAACACAGAGAATCAGAAAATGGTCCTTTTTTATTTACAAGTCACTCAGTTTGTGGTAGTTTATTCAAATAAAACCTAGCCAATAAAAATTCCTTGAAAATATGCAATGAAGGTAGTACAGTAGCATCTCTGTAGATTTGTTAACTTGTTGATTAAGGTCTTGGCATTCCTTAAATATTCACCCTAAATATGAATACAATGTGGAGGAAATCCTTTTATGAGAAAGGGAACTATAATAGATTCACCTGAGTTTATGAGTTTTCACATAAGAATCCTCCACAGGCATTCACCATTCAAAATTATAAATCCCAGAAGCAATATAATATATTAGGAAATTCTAAATAAAAATAGCTGAAGAAATCACAAGGAGAAAAGTAGGATCTCCCAGGAAAGATGAAATTTATAAAAAAAAAGACTTAAATTATTAAAGAGATAGATAAAATTAAAAATTAGACTCATAATAAATCTATATGGTACAAAAAGAGAATGCTTTTAAAATAAATCAAAATCTGGAAATAGAAGTTAAAAACAGAAACATTATAGTGCATAGAAAATGCAGTTACATAATTAGAGAAAAAAGAGTGCTGATGTTAGAAAATATATTGGCATTTGCCTGGAGGAAGGAAAGAAGATTGAAAGATAATATTAAGAAAGAAAATTTTTAATTTTGATAAAAAGATCTCAGAGAAAACAGAGAGGAAGATAAAGAAGAGGAAGAGATGCCAGAATCTGTTTTCCACAATTAATACTAATCTTCACGTGAAACACACAACCTGTGTATGAGAACTTTACAAAAAAACCTACAAATAGGAATATTGCATAATACCTAAGAGAAGGCCCCTACAAATCTTAAAATATAGGTTATATAAAAGTTAGGTATCTTAGTACAGATAAAAGAAGACAGATTAAAAAAAAACGTAATTGTAAAGGAATAGCTATGAATGGTGAGTCTGCTATAAAATAAGACTTGGTATCTGAAAGTAAAAGACATTTTAAGACAAATTTCCATGAGCCTTCGATTGTGAGAATTTCAAAATCACAAATTCAAAGTGAGGGAAGTCCAAGGCTGTAAAACTAGTGTCATGTAAAGGAAGTGGCAGCATATACATTATTAAACATCTGCATAAATCTAAAGTACATCGATCGCCTGATGCCAGGAAGTGAGATACAATTACTAATTTAAAGATCGTTAAATAAAGGGGAACAAAAATAGCTGGCAAAATGTAATGCAATATAAGAGGGAAGTAAAATTAAAATGTTTTCAGAAGACCTTGGGAGATAGCTCCAAGGGCTGGAGCACAAGGCCTGGCATGCAGAAGTCTCTGGAATTTGATCTCTTATACCCTAGGTCCCTGTACACTGCCAGATATAATCCTTGGTCATCACTGGCAGTACTAGTCAAAGAAAAGATCCCACTGGCAAGGTTCAAGTCTCTAATATTTAGACCCAGCATGACTAATCAAAATATTTCTGGATGTGGCTACCAAGTTCTTAGCATTGCCATGGAAGCAGCCTAAAAGATACAACATAGATTATTTAAAAATGTTGCGTTTTATATTTTTTGAAAATTATCAATATTAAAATGTACTGAGTCTATTGCAAGTGTTATTTTTACCATATCATGAATATTTCATAAACTAGTACATAGCATTTTAGCAAATTTGTATCTTCATTAGTTTCCTACAATGAAACCAACACCCAGGTGAACAGAATTAAAAAAATAAAAATAAAAATTTTTACCAAAACTGTCTTCAGATTTCCTAAAGGAATCCTTTACTTTAAGTTCTAATGGTTTCAATTGGATTTGCCTGTTTTTGTCTTCTATTGGAGTACAGTTGTTTAGTTTCATTTTACTTCCCTTATTCAAAATATTCTTGCATCTTACTTTCACTCAGATTGTGGCATAGCCTGGTACATTTTTGTTTTACATCATGCCGTACAATATTATTTTGTGTCTGATACTTTGTCTCGTTGTCTGCTGATGGATGATTGTGTGCTGTCTAGTTTGTGGCTATTGGGAATAATTGTACCATTATGAATAATGTTATGAACAGTTTAGTATATATATATATATTTATATATTTGCAAAGCATATGTACACATTCCTGTAAAATTTATAGCTAAGAGTGATGTTGCTTGGTAACAGGGAAAGTATATTTTTAACTTTCCTTGATGCTGACAAGCAGTTTTAAAAACAACAATTTACACTCCCACCACCACTTTCTGAGCATGCTTGCTCAATAATATATTTCCTGACACTTAATATTTATCTTCTCCTTTCAGATTTCAGTCTATCTGATAAATGGTTATGGGTGTTGCATTGTGGCATTGATTAAAACTTCCCTGGTGAGAGATGTAATAGAATTTTTAAATATAGATATTAAACATGGGAATATTTTTAGTGAATTGGCATTTCAGGGCTTCTAACTTAATATTTAGGGTCTTTCAAAAAAATTTAGGGACCAAAGTGGCCCACCTGTGTTGAATAAGTGGCATTCCATATTTTTTCCTGAGCCTACCAGGAGTTATTTCAGAACATAGAGCCAGGAGTAACCCCTGAGTGCCATCAGATGTGGACCCCAAAACAAAACATAAAATTAATTTGATTTAATATTTTGGCCACACTGTTCCTCTACTCCCAAATACTTACAATCATGTAAACTTGTAATATGTATCATGGTCCTGAAATTCTCATCCAAGTGTTATACTCAATATCTGAAAGTGGAATCAGTATAAAATCTGATTATAACTCTTCACACACCACTGCTGTTAATCTAAGAAATATGAACTATATGCATTCTATCTCCCTGCCTCATCTTCACAATATAATGGTGATAAAATATTCGGAGAATTGTAGCATATATTTCTGTTCGAAAGCACTTAAAAGAGAAATAACCTAGCAGAATCATTCCCCGAGAATGCACTAATTCACAAGCCAGGAGTCAACAAGTTTCCACTTGCTAGGGCAAAGAATCATCCTTGATTAGATACTGCTTCTTAGTTTGGGAAGTAAGGACAGGATATAGTAAAAAAAGATTAGTGTGAAACCCAGTGAGATAGAAATTATTTCAATATAGGAAGTCCACAGACTCGTAATTTCTCTTGACCCTGTTCAATTGTTTGAGAATTGCAGTTCCGACATAGTTAGACCCTTAGATTTCTTGAAATGTATAAATATCGGTCATGTTAGTTCCCTTTGGTGTTTATTTGAAAGTATCATATCTTCTTTAATAATGGTTCCAACTCCCTAATTTTGTGGAGGCATTACCCTCTTTGAGCTCTCCTTTTAAAATTGACCATTTTACCCAGTGATCCTGAATGCAACTATACATAATGCTAGTGGCGACTCATATAAGGATATAATTTTCATTAACCTCATATAGTGATAGAATGAATCCATCTGCTTCCTCTGCTTAGAAAACTTAGGTGTTAAGAGAAACAATTTCCTCCTTGATTCATCTCAGATGAGAGATTTCTTTTGGAACAAATGAAGTAAGGGATAGTCTAGTTCTAAACAGATCAAAAATATTCAGGGGCCGGAGTGATGGCACAGGTGGTAGGGTGTTTATCTTGCACGTGCTAGCCTAGGATGAACTGCAGTTTGATACTCCGGCATCCCAAAGGGTTCCCCCAAGCCACGGACGATTTCTGAGTGCATAGCCAGGAGTAACCCCTGAGCGTCACTGGTTGTGACCCCCCCCCCCAAAATGTTCAAAGATGCCAAACCCAAAGTCCCAGTTATGTTACAACATCGTCTGAATAAATGTTCAGGCTATTGAGCATGTCCAATAAACTACTTGATAAAAGTAACTTTGGTTATGAGGCTACAGAAACAAAAATAATTGTAAGTAAAAAAAAATAACACTCAGGAGTGCTCTGGAACATTGGAAATATGGCAAGGAAAATTCACAGTGGTGAAGTGCTAGATAAACATGTCTGACTTCTATTAACATGCAGAGAACGTTGACCTTTGTTTTTGTTCTCAAAAAATTTTATTGCAATTTCTTGTTTTGTGACAGACTACAGATTTCTATAATTTTATAGAAATTCCCATTCTTTACTATATATATACATATATATATTACTATATGTCATTCATGGTTAATTTCCTGCTGTATCTAATTTATATTTGTATTATTTTATAACACATTTTATTTTAAAAAATCACAGAGTGGGAAAGGCGTTCATTCAATTTTATTATTTATCTGTGATGTTATCATACTGTGGACTATCCAAGTGAGCCTTATGTTCTCTCCTTTGGGAATTTATTGAAATCTGAGTTGAAGTAAAAGGTCAGCTAGTGGGACAACATTTAAATAATGCATATGTTATTGGAACTGGAGAAATAGCACAAGATGTAGAGCACATGCATTGGATATATAACACTATGTGTTCATTCTTTAGCATTATCTTGCTTTATATATTATGTCTTTTATTAATTCCATATACCGTGAAGCTGATTTGAAGCCTGAATTTGTGATCATATATGCTGGAAAACAATTCCCCAAGAATGAGTGTGCTTTGTTTACTATTTAAAATCAAAAGCAAACTATTTTTACAGCATTATTTGCAGCAAAGTTTAATTAATATTTCTTGACTCAAACAGTCTTCTGCTTTAATCTATACATATATCTTATTTTGTTTTCCCACATTTAGCATGCGGCTTTCTCAGTATTAGCATTTCACCTAAATTATTCAATAGTAATATTTTAATAAAAAAATGTTTTTGGGTATTTTTTTTGGGAGGAGCCACACCCAGTGGATCTCAGGAGTCACTCCTGACTATGAGCTAAAAAATGGCTCCTCGCTCAAGGAACCATATGGGATGCTGGGATCTGACCTGCATCTGTTGGGGGTCAGCTGTGTGCAAGACAAATGTCCTACCACTGTGCTACCACTTTGGTCCCTAAAAAGATGCTTTTTATCTACTTAGACTGAGCACACCATATCAGAGAATTTCCATCATCTCATTAATATTGAAGGTAGAACATTTTCTTGTTTTTGATTGTAGTTATTGTTAATTTTGGTATTGGGTCACCCCAGAAGTGTTCAGGAATATTCCTGGCTTTCTCTGAGAAACCACTACTGGCAATCTTTGGGGATCACATGGTGCTGGGGCTCAGACCAAAGTCAGCTTTGTGCATGGTAAATACCCTATTTCCTGTTTTAACTCCCCAGCACCCTTATTTTGAAGTGTTCATGCTTATGTTTATCTTTCATCTGAGGGTCATGTATTTTTATCCATCTTGATGATCATGGTTTTCTTAAAGATTGCACTTAGCAAAATTTTTGGAATTTAAGGAATGATTAAATTTATTATCTCTCAACTGTAAGATCACACATAATTTTATTTTTATACAAGACTACACATTCAATATAGAAATTGTGAATGGGGGCCGGCGAGGTGACACTAGAGGTAAGGTGTCTGCCTCGCAAGAGCTAGCCAAGGAAGGACAGTGGTTCATCCCCCAACGTCCCATATGGTCCCCCCAAGCTAGGGGCAATTTCTGAGGGCTTAGCCAGGAGTAACCCATGAGCGTCAAACGGGTGTGGCCCGAAAAACCAAAAAAAAGAAGTTGTGAATGGCTTTGTGTGTCTGTATGGCCATTTTCAGATTGAGGCAAGAATTAAATCACTTAAAATTTGGAGACCAAACTCGGGACATGCAAAACCTGTGCTCTGCTCATTTCTAAATTACTGAATAATTGAGAAAAGTTATCATGCCTAATAAAAATATATTTTATGAATAATTAACTTCTTATTTATAATTAGCAGAAGAAGGGCCCGGAGAGATAGCACAGCAGCGTTTGCCTTGCAAGCAGCCAATTCAGGACTAAAGGTGGTTGGTTCGAATCCCAGCGTTCCATATAGTCCCCTGTGCCTGCCAGGAGCTATTTCTGAGCAGACAGCCAGGGTAACCCCTGAGCACCGCCGGATGTGGCCCAAAAAACAAACAAAAAAATTAGCAGAAGATAATAATTACATAAGTATACTGATTCTGTTATTCAAAATTAAAATTAGGGGCCGGAACAATGGCGCAGTGGTAGGGCATTTGCCTTTTACAAGGCTGATCCGAATGGACTGTGGTTCGATCCCCTGGAGTCCCACATTGTGCTCCAAACCAGGAACAATTTATAAGCACATAGCCAGGAGTAACCCCTGAGCATCACCAAGTGTGGCCCCAAAACCCTAAATAAATAAATAAATAAATAAATAAAATAAATGAATAAAATTAAAAACTCATTTTATAAAGTATATTATTTGTTCAAAAGTATATTTTAATATAGCCAGAAAAGTGTGCTTCAGATTATTGAAAAGATTAAATTTTAAAGTTCCCAATGATATTGAATAGAATTGATTATCTGTATAATTCAATAGAATATTTCTTTGTGTATGGCTCTGTAAAATCTAAATTTTCCTAAGATATTTTGCCATTGAATGAAACCATTCATTGAAAGTCCTTTTCTCTTATTTTTTATAAACTTGTCTGCCTAACAGAAATGAATTACTATACAGAAATCATGGAAATAAGCACTGCTTCAAGAAAAATAATTATAAGCCATGGTTTATCTATAAATGCCAGGTTAGAATTTAGAAAAGAAACAAACCTAAGGCTGGCATTTCAAGTAAAATTCAAGGTCTGCTAATATAAGTAAAACACACAAAAAATCATTTTCTCTTTCATGTAAATATACTTTAATGTGCCTACATCTTTATTTAGTAAAAGGAGATAATTTAGTAAACAGAAATGCTTTATTTACTATAATATTATGATAAAATGGAACTGGAGATCATGAATAGAATCTGATAATATTCCTTCTTGTTCAGTTTGGTGGAAATTTGGCATGCGTCTAAAGAGAAAGGAAGAATTCAACTTACAGTGAATAGAGTTATGCTCTGCAACAGTTTACAGTATGCCTCACATCAAAATCTGCTTTGCATTTACATAGGTGGAGGAAACCATGGATTGGTTTTGGAGTGAAAAATGTCAGTACCCGACCAAGGAGTCCTTTAATAATTCTATAATAGAACTGTGTGGTTTAAATCACTATATGATTAAATCAACTAAGTCGAATTTGGCTTCAAATCTTTCCCTATCACATTTCTTCTGAGAATGCCACACTCTGCTTTTCACACAGTCACATGCAAATCCTGTAAGCATTCTGGCATTAGTTCTGGAATTATTTGATATTTGCAACATTTTTTTTTGAGCCATGCTGAGCTTCCGACTGAGAAAGAAACTGTAATGGAAACAATCTCTCCCTTTATCATTTGTCTGATTTTGTGACTTAGAATCCAAGCCTAGTTAGTGGATTACTTGAATGTGGTTCATTCCCGGTCATATTATCTTTACTTCCCCATTGAAGTAAAATCTGTGCAAAGCCCCAGCAAAACTCCCAGGAGAAGAGGAACTAGAAGGTTGCAAAGAACAACATATTCTTAAAAAGCTTTACTCTTTGCCCTTCAGAAGGCAAAATAAAGTGCAGTGTTGGGGACGTAAATGTGCATAAATCAATGGCGGGAAAATAAATAAGAAAAAAAAATATTCCAGCCAAAGGCAACGACAATAGAATTAAGAGACCTAAACTTGAACAATCTAAACTAAGGTGGCCAGCAGGCCAGGAGGCTAAGGGAGGTGGTATAGGATGCACTCTGGAGCCATTCGTGTTGACATCGGTGGTGGGAAGGGTCATGACTCACTGTATATCTGAAATTCAACTGTGAAGGACTCTGTAGATCACATTTGTTTTAATAAAATAGCATAAAATATATACAAAAATGACAAACTGGGGCCCGGGAGATAGCATGGAGGTAAGGCGTTTGCCTTTCATGCAAAAGGTCATCGGTTCGAATCCCAGTGCCCCATATGGTACCCGGTGCCTGCCAGGAGCAATTTCTGATTATGGAGCCAGGAGTAACCCCTGAGCACTGCCGGGTGTGACCCAAAAACCAAAAAAAAAAAAAAATAACAAACTCCAGTACTTGAGACTGAGAATAATATTCAATCAAAGTACTTATAGTTGTCTTCTACTAGATTAAGAAAGGTATGTTTTCTCCTACTTTTGTTTACTCCTAGCTTTATAAGGAATTTTACTAGAAGTAATTGTTAATCTTTATATCTATCCCTTCCTCCTTAACCCTACCTCTGCATTACATCTGCATCAATAAAAGCTATTATTCTAAATCAGTAAAAACCATCTATCTTAAAAAAAACTAAATTGAATAAATGCAGTGCTCAGATGAAAGAGATCCTCATCTTCTATTTCCCTAGGTTATTCAGTTTTCAAGCACTAGAAGAGGTGATGCTCTTCTGGTCACCGCATCCCCTTCCCTATATCTCAGTTTCTTTAGCCCTGATGGTGACTGTACACTTTCCAAGCACAGAAATTGTCTTCATCCAGATTTCTATGTAGAAGCTCTCCAATAAAATATGCTCACATTCCATAGAACAAGTTCCAAACCATTCATTATTTTTTTTAAAAATTGTGGTATTGGGGCCACATCCTTTGACTCTCAGCTTCTGGCTCTGAGCTCAAAAATCACTCCTGGGGCAGGGGTTGGGTTGGGGGGAGGCATATGAGATGCGAGGTATCGAACCAAGGTCTGTCATGGGTCAGTTGCATGCAACTGCAGCTGAGCTATGATAGCTCCTGCCCCAACCAGTCATTCTCTGTTTTTAATTTTTAATTTTTTGGTTTGTGGGCCACAAACAGAGATGTTCAGGGATTTTGCCAGGCTATGCACTGAGAAATCACTCCTGGCTTGGGCGGGCCAAATGGGATGCTGGGGGAGCCAACCGTTGTCCATCCTAGGTTAGTGCATGCAAGGCAATCACCCTAACTCTGTGCTACTGCTCAGGCCCCCATTCATTATTCTTTCTTCTTCTTTTTTTATATTTTATTTAAAAACCTTGATTACATACATGATTATGTTTGAGTTTCAGTCATGTAAAGAACACCACCCATCATCAGTGCAACATTCTCATCACCAATGTCCCAAATCTCCCTCCTCCCCATCCAACCCCCTCCAATACTATAGACAGGCTTTCTCCTTCCCTAATAAATTCTCATTATTAGGATAGTTTCAAAATGTAGTTATTTCTCTAACTATACTCATCCCTCTTTGTGGTGAGTTTCATGAGGTGAGCTGGATTTTCCATCCCTTTGTTCTTTTGTGTCTGAAAATTATTATTGCAAGAACGTCTTTCATTTTTCTTAAAATTCATAGATGAGTGAGACCATTCTGCATTTCTCTCTCTCTGACTTATTTCACTCAGCATAATAGAATCCATGTACATCCATGTATAGGAAAATTTCATGACTTCATCTCTTCTGACAGCTGCACAATATTCTATTGTGTATATGTACCACAGTTTCTTTAGCCATTCGTCTATTGAAGGGCATCTTGGTTGTTTCCAGAGTCTTGCTATGGTAAATAGTGCTGCAATGAATATAGGTGTAAGGAAGGGATTTTTGTATAGCAATTTTGTGTTCCTAGGGCATATTCCTAGGAGTGGTATAACTGGATTGTATGGGAGCCCGATTAACAGTTTTTTTTTTTTGGAGGAATCTCCATATCACTTTCCATAAATGTTGAAC
>PVKC010032299.1:0-14289 GCA_004027635.1 Crocidura indochinensis | reverse complement strand
TAAGGTGCCTGCACTAACCTAGGATGGACCACGGTTCGATCCCCTGGTTCCCCATATGGCCAAAAAAAAAGAAGAAGAAGAAGAAATCACTCCTGGGGCCCGGAGAGATAGCACAGCGGTGTTTGCCTTGCAAGCAGCCAATCCAGAACCTAAGGTGGTTGGTTCAAATCCCGGTGTCCCATATGGTCCCCCGTGCCTGCCAGGAGTAACCCCTGAGCACCGCCGGGAGTGGCCCAAAAACCAAAAAAAAAGAAAAAAAGAAAAAGAAAAAAGAAATCACTCCTGGCAGACTTGGGGGACCATATAGGATGACGGGATTCGAACCACCAACCTTCTGATTATAAGGCAAACGCCTTACCTCCATACTATCTCTCTGGCCCCTCCCTGATGAATCTTATCCTTTAAACACAAATTCCCCTTTCCCTTCATACCCTCTTCAAACTCTGGAAATCTATACCTTGGTGCTTTAATTTACCTCTCTGGACCCCTCATAGACTTATACACTATTACTCATTTCCTGACTGATGTATTTAACTTAACCTAATATTTTCAAGGCTTACCCATGCTGTAGCATGTGTAGAATTTACATCCTTTTGAGGGCTGAATTCATATTCCCCTGAAAATATATACCAGGGCATATAAAAGATCCAAGTTTTTTTTTAAGATTGTTTTGCCTATTTGAAATCCCTTGAGATTCCATAAAAATTTTAAAATAGAATTTTCTATTACTGGCAAAAACAAAAACAAAAACCAACTTCACAAAAAAAAAAAAAAATCCGGGGCCAGCTAGGTGACACTAGAGATAAGGTGTCTGCCTTGCAAGCACTAGCCAAGGAAGGACCTCGGTTTAATCCCCCAGCGTCCCATATGGTCCCCCCAAGCCAGGGGCAATTTCTGAGTGCTTAGCCAGGAGTAACCCCTGAGCATCAAACGGGTATGACCCAAAAAAACAAAAAAACAAAAACAAAAAAAACCAACTTCATTCAGTTTTATTTTGAGGCCACTCCCAACAATGCTCAGGGTTTACTTTGGAACTGCAGTCAGGAATTTGATATGCTGGGGGCCCATCAGTCCTATGCAAGACAAGTACCCTATCGGCTGCAATATTGTTCTGGCATATACTCACTTAGTTTTCATAGGAATTGGATTAACAATGTACCTTTGGAAAATATTTTTAGGACTGAAGCAATAGCACAGCAAATAGGGTATTTGCCCTGCACTCGGCCAACCCTAGACCAACCTGAGTTCAACCCACGGCATCCCATATGGTCCCCCAAGCCTGCCAGGAATGATTTCTGAACGCAGAGCCAGGAGTAACCCCTGAGCACTATTGGGTGTGGCCCTCCATAGAAACATATTTCTACTTTGGATGCTTTAGGAGCCTGTGGAATTGTAGATTTAAGGAGATGTATGTGTGTGTGTGTATATATATATATATATATATATATATAGATACCCCTAATTTTACCGTTAAAACATAGGTTTAGGCCTATATTCGCTGTATAAGACAGAATGTTCCTGTGCTGCAACTGTATGTACCACAGTGAGCCAATCACAATCACAACAAGCAAATGTTCAAAGGGTATACTGGAATAGACTTCCCCTCTGACTCTGGCCCATTTGAAGAGGCTTTTGACAGTGTAGATTCAGGTCCAGAACATTGTCTAGTTTGCATGCATCAAAAGCCTGCTTGGATTGGCCGAGTTAGAGAGGCAGTCCGAGCAGCCTTGCAGCGATTGGTGCAGGATCGAGTTGGAAAATTCGTTTTGTGGCAATATCCAGATGATTTTCATTTAGCGGCATTCAAGACGGTTTTTGGGAAATACTCGGCGTATAAGACGACTCCCGATTTTCGGTTGACTTTTTTTTTTTTTTTTCATTTCAAAAATCGACTTATATGCAGGCAAATGCAGTACATACATATGTGTGTGTATATATACCCAAACCCAGCTTCTTCTTTCTACTATTATTTTGCTTGGTTATCATACCTCTCTCCCTTTCCTTTTTTTTTTTTTTTTTTTTTTTTTTGTACCACTCAGATTCCCTTCAAGGAGGAATTAGGGTAAAGGCTGTGTTTAAGCCTGTGCTCTAGTAGCAGACATTGATTATAGAAGCTGAAAACTCCATGCATGGCCAAGGCACATGATGAAAACACAGTGTGGCTTGAGTGAGGTTCACCAGTTCCTCTGTCTGGTAGCTGAGTGTGTTGTAAAGAGGCCACCTGAGTAGCTCCAGAAGCTATTTCCAGCCTATGTGGCTGCAGTCTTGTCCGTGCACTTTACTGGGAAAGAACTGGTTTTAATTATCCTAACAAATTTGAATGCTCAAGATGAACACCTTGACAAATTATAGGAAATTGGAAACATTTTCTCAGACCCATGGATCAGTAGTTTTCCTGAAAACATTGGAGGATTTAAATGGGATGTCTCTGGATAGGTGTCAAAGTCAGAATGACCAGCCCAGGGGTCAGATACTGGAATGCAGCTGCTGGTTCTGCTAGCATGGGGACCAGACCACCAGCATCTCCCTAACTGAAGACCTGGGCCTCATGTTCATCCTCATAGAGCAAAGGAAGAAGAAATGCTTATTTATCTGCCAGGGATAGTATTTTCATTGAGAAAGTATTTTGATTACTGTCAGTGAAGGTTAAGGTTGGCTGCCAGAAAAACCAAACCTTTTCCCTCCACAGGAGGATTAATGCTATTTGTCAGCCTTAAAAAAATTTTTTTTAGGACTGTTCTTCAAAGGCAGTCTGTCTGCAATGTTTCAAATGAAACTTTTCCTTTTTGCCGAGATTTGACAGTTAGTGGTGGTTGAATGCTGGAAGCTGGTCTCAGAATTGACGAGTTCAGGCTGTAAAACTCCATCCCTTAGAATAGAGGTTCTCCAAGTTTTTCCATCACTGTCCTCCTCTGGCCTTGTTTCTTTCTCATGCCCCCAACCACGTTGTCCTTTTGTTTGGTTCCCTAGACTTCTGCCATGGCCCCCTTGAAATAAACTTGGCCCCCATACGGAGATCATGTGACCTAGTTGAGAAATATTGCTCTGGAGGATCCTAAAATATGATCAGGGATTCTGAGATCAGCATTTTAGAACAAAGACTAGGGTTGATTGCATTATCAAAGTTTTTTTTTTTGCATAGAATAAGGCATGTTTTAATATTTTTCAATTTTGTATTTGGGTGTTTATTGAGTGCTGATATAGTGTGTCGTTCTTAACTCTGTTTAAGCATAAAAAATGTTTTTGCTGTTTTGGAGCCATACCTGTCAGTGTTCAGAGCTTACTTCTAGTTCTGCACTCAAAACTAACTCCTGGCAGTGCCTAGGGAACCATATAGGATGCTGGGGGTTGAATGCATGCAAGGTGGATACTCCACAGCCCTTTGGGGTCAAAAACTTAAAGCCTTTATTTTGAAAATGAGTTTGGGCCCTGTCTTGTTGTCAGATCTGGCCATCCTCAGCAAAATTTCATTTGGTAAGTAAATCAGGCTCACAGAGTAACTATTTCAGATGAGATTTGATTCTAATCTTTACTTGGAACTTCTGATTGGATTTCCAAATGACTTATTTCCCCAAAGAATTGATAAACATATTTCTAAAATATTTACTGCATGTTTTGTGGATAAGTATTTCTTGATTTAGTACAATTGTGTTTCTCATCCTTCACAAACCTGTGACTATTGTGAAATCTCAGAACCACTTACGTTTTTATTTATTTCATATTTCCCTTAAGTCAACTCATATTTTAAATATGTATTTAAATGTCCATGAAACTTAATTTATATATTTATTGGGAAGCTATTATATTTTTAGGACCACACCTAGAAGTGCTCAGATCTTATCCCTGGCTTTGCACTCAGGTATCTTTCCTGGGGAGATTGGGAGACCATATTGCGTGCCAGGTATTGAATCTAGATTGGCTGCATATAAGGCAAAAACTCTACCTGCTGTGTGAGTAGGCCATAGCTCCTTGCGATCTATTCTTTTTTTTTTGGGGGGGGGGTCACACCCGGCTATGCTCAGCTGTTATTCCTGGCTATCTGCTCTGAAATAGCTCCTGGCAGGCACGGGGGACCATGTGGGACACCGGGATTCGAACCAACCACCTTAGGTTCTAGATCGGCTGCTTGCAAGGCAAACACCATTGTGCTATCTCTCTGGGCCCGCGATCTATTCTAATATGCAATAAAATGCAAAATAATTTTGGTTTTTGGTATGCTATACCTGGCACTAATTTAGAACTTGTCAGCAGACTATGTAGTGAGGAGGATTAAGCCCAGAGTACCTACATGCATTTCATCTTTTTAGCCATCCTTCTAGTCCCAAACTATATTTTCTAAAATAGAAGAATTTATTCATATGCCATTCCAAGTATTTTCCCTGTATCCATGGTTCAAAGGCCATTTTTGGAGAACATTGCTATACAGAACATGGTTGCTTTGTTTTGTTTTTTCTTCAAGTCTTTTTTCATAGGATTTATAGAATCATTGTAAAGATAACAGTTCTTGGAGCCAGAGTGGTGGTGCAAGCAGTAGGGCATTTGTCTAGCACACGCTAACCTAGGATGGACCACTGTTCAGTTTAATCTCCTGATGTCCCATATGGTCCCCCAAGCCAGGAGCAATTTCCTTTTTTGGGGGGGGAGGGTCGCATGCAACAGCACTCAGGGGTTACTCCTGGCTCTGTACTCATCGCTTCTGGCAGGCTTGGGACCATGTGGGGTGCTGGGATTCGAACCACCATCCTTCTGCATGCAAGGCAAATGCCCTACCTCCATGCTATCTCTTTGGCCCCTAGACAGGAGCGACTTCTGAGCAAATAGTCAGAAGCAACCCCTGAGC
Organism: Crocidura indochinensis; assembly: GCA_004027635.1. NCBI lineage: Eukaryota > Metazoa > Chordata > Mammalia > Eulipotyphla > Soricidae > Crocidura > Crocidura indochinensis. Next base: position 9,449 of record PVKC010032299.1, on the reverse strand, counting down.
ATCACTGGGTGTGGCCTGTGGCCCAACCCCCCCCAAAAAAAAAACAGTTCTCATAAGCCTCACATCTAGTTTTTCTAATATTAATATTATACTGTATGCATGTGATATTTTCTATAGTTTATAACCAATATTAGTATTTCACATTTTTCCTTTCTTTGTCATACTTAGAGGTATTCAGGATTTATACTTGGTTCTATACTCAGAAATCACTCCTACCAGTATTCAAAAACTCATATTCTAGGGATCAAGCTGCAGTTATCTGTGTGCAAGGCAAGCATACTATCGCTGAAATACCTCTCTGGCCCCCCTGCAGTGCTGCCTTTTATAGCTGAGATGAGAAGCTTTGAAATGTCCTGGATTCCTTAACTAGAGGTGCTCTGTAGAATGCCAAGTGGAAGTTCAGAAGCTCTGTGTCCTGTATTTTCTCTTAGAGTTGGAATAGGCATAGTCATCCTCTTTAACAGGTGTATGCAGCTTTTGGAAAGACACTCGTGGAGCAGTGAGGGAAAGAGGGAGGGGGACCCACTCAGCCTGCTCTACTGAGTTCACCCTAGTAATCAGTGGGGTAATGGATGTTGCAACCTGGTCACCCTCACCTTCAGTTTGAAAAGTCTGAATAAAAATACCAGTGACTAGGGTCTAGAGAGTGAGTGTAGAATAAAAGACACAAACCTTGCGGACTATAATTCAAATACATTAAAATGTAAACTCCATGAAGGTGAGCATTGCTCTTTGTTTATTCATGGATGCACATGAGATGCCAAGAACAACATCAGATATACAGAAGATGTTCCTTGGAGTAGTGGATGTTGTGAGGAACGACTACATTAGTTAATGGAGACTTGTGTCCCAGATCTGGCCATGAGAAACCCCAGAACTCTGGACTGGAGGCCACTGTTACCTAGAGAGCTAGTGGCTTCTTTAAGAAATCTTTCTTCCGGGGCCCGGGAGATAGCATGGAGGTAAGGCGTTTGCCTTTCATGCAAAAGGTCATTGATTCGAATCCCGGTGCCCCATATGGTCCCCCGTGCCTGCCAGGAGCAATTTTCTGAGCATGGAGCCAGGAGGAACCCTTGAGCACTGCCGGGTGTGACCCCCCCCCCCCAAAAAAAAAAAGAAATCTTTCTTCCATGTCTAGCCAGGTTCCTTCACCAAGAGATCAGGAACTATACCTTAGCAATAGAAAAGGCCTGGAGTCAGATAGTATAGAGATTAAGGCACTTGTTTTGCACAAAACTGATCCAGAGTTCATTCTCTGGCACCCATTTGGTCCCCCAAACATCACCTAGATTGAGTCCCAGAATACTGCCAGGTATAGCATCCCCTCTATTCCAAAATAACAATACCTATAAAGTACTCTCTAGCTACTTAAGTGGCTCTGCTAATGTGTATTATTTTGTTCTTCTCTTTTTTGGTTTTGGGCCTCCCCCAGAAGTACTCAGGGGAAGATTACAAACTACTCCCAGAGGTGCTTAGGAGACCAGGCAGTGCCAGGGATTGAACCTGGATCACCAATAGGCTAAGTGAAATGTATTCTTTATCCAGAGAGCTAACTGATTACAGTAACTAGAGCACCCAGTGTCCATGGCCCTGGGTTCAACTCTCAGATAGGTCCCTATCTGACCAAGTGCACCATGTTCTGGAGCATCATCAGCCTGCCCTGAGTTACATTTTTCTCACTCCCAGCCCCTTGGCAGCACACCATGTCATTCCAGCATTGTATCTACTGAGCCCTGGGAGTTCCCTAATCACCACCAAGCAGGCATTTGCAGCCCCAAAGTCTGGTGGCGTGGGTGGGTGTACTCCTTTCTCCAAGCCTTTCTCCAACTCTTCCCAGGAAAGGATTCGACTCAGCACCCCTGTGTTGCTTTGGGGAGGAGTGTCCAGCTTTCTCCCTTTGTAAGCCCAGAGCCCCAGCAAGTCAGGAAGATATATGTGTTCTACAACACTGGGAGGTCTGCTTTGGATCACTCTGGAGTTGTGGCTTCCCCAAGCAGCTGAGAGTAAAGGAAAGTTCGCAGAGCAGCGCCCATGCCCCACACAGGGGCTGCCTTCACTCGGCTACGGCCGTTGACATTTAAATCATAAAAAGCCGCTCTGTATACAGTTTACTCTGCTGCTGGGAGGCAGACGAACATAGGTATTTAAGAGGGGAAAAAAAGGGAGGCAGAAGAAGCAGCCGTTAATCCGGACAGGCTTCTGGGCACTGGAGCAGTTGCGGATGACAAAAGTTAATCAGAAACATGAGCAGTTTAACGGAAAACACTTGTGAGCATTGGAACAGCGGCCTCGCCTGTTGGAGTGTCTTTCCTGGGGATTTGCTACAGGAGAAAGTGGCGGCTGCTTGGGTGAGTGTTATGGTGAAGTTGTGAGCATGGATGTGCTCTTTGGGGTTTGGGGACTGCTACCTTCTGTCTTCCATGCCCGGTGGTCATGAGGGTGGAAGGTAGTGTCACAGGGCTAGACCTACCCTGCCACACTTTTCTTGCTTTCATAGAGATGCAGCATTCTGGGTCTCCTGCAGCCTGGAAAACGGGGCTGCCCTCTTCATGGCTGTGCTCCTGGCCAGGGTGGCTAGCAAAACTTCATTTGGGAGCTGCCCTCCCCAGAATAATTCTGCTTCTAGTTTGGAAATACTTTGAGGCTTTTCTGAGAAAAGAATCTGGCCAGGATGTATTGACTGAGCGCCAAGGGAAAGCCTTGACTCTCAGATAACCTGAATGTTTTCTTGCCTATGGTAAAGTCATGTGTATGGCATAAACTCAAGTTCAATAGTTTTTTCTTCCAATCCAATTGAAATTAGGACTTGTGGATCCTTACAAGTACCAGCAGAGAAGAACTTTATATGCTTTGTCAGGATTTAGCCATCTCGGTGCGTAATTATACTCTCTGAAGATTAAATGTGATTTCTTTATTTTTAAATCTGTTCTGTTTCAAGATCTACACTACACTGTTTTCTCCAGGTTCGATGTTTTTTTTTTAATTTTTTAATTATTCTTTCTCTTAATTTGGTAACAGGATAGTATCTGGGAAGAATTACAGCAGTTAAGGTGTGTCACTAACAAGTGCCCAAACTGGGTTCAATTCCCAGCATTAGATAGTCCCCCCAGCATCGCCAGATGCAGCCCTGTAGACCTCCAGCACCATAGGACGTGGGCTGAGTCTCCCCAGCACTACTTGGCTGGAACAGCATAAAATTCTTGGGCCCTTTCATCAAACCAACAACTCAGTTGGCTGAGAATCATCGCTCTTGAGCAAAGAGCCAGAAATAGCCCCTGAGCATTGCCAGGTGTGGCCCCAATGCTTTCCTCCCCAATACAAAATAATCACTGGGCTGGAGAACTAATTAGCTAATTAACTGGTGGACTGTGTGTAATAGTTTGTGTGCAAAAGGCCTAGACTAGATTCCTGTCATCACGTGGTCCCGAGCTTAGCTGACAGAAAAGATGCCTCTTTTTTCTTTAGTTCCATAGTGGTGCAGATTGCAGATTGTGAGTTTGGGGTGGGAGGTGTTGTCTGTAAATGTAGACACAGAAACGTGCACGTTCATTTCTAAGTCAGTAAGCACCAAATACCAGCCTGCAGAGCAGACACCAAAACATGCCTGGGGGGTGGGTGGGGTGGGTGAGAACTGTATGTGAATTTGAACTGTAAATGCTGGTGAGTAGGAGGAAATCCAGGTAGGATTTCCCGTTGAGCCCCAGGTAATGCCGGAAGAATCTGGGAGCCAGCATTGACTCTGCCAGTGAGGCTACCCCTCACTCCCTCCTTTTAAGTCTGGTCCCCATATAATAACCCAGGTCTCCTTTTCTTCCTCCTCTCTGCAGAGCCTTCGGTGAGCCCAGCTTCCTCCCATTCTGGCATGAATGAGAATGCACCTGCCATGCTGGAGTGCTCGCCCCCTACTAGCTGCAGCACTTCCTCTGCCATTCCTCAGCCGGGCTCTGCCTCCAAGCCTTGGCGAAGCAAGTCCTCAGGCAGTGTGAAGCACAGTGCCACCTCGTGCATGCTCTCCATCAAGCAGCCTGTGCCCGAGGGCCCCCGGCCCACCCCTGAAGCCATGAAGCCAGCCCCCAACAATCAGAAGTCTATGCTGGAAAAGCTCAAACTTTTCAACAGCAAAGGGGCTTCCAAGGCCGGTGAAGGCTCAGCCTCTCGGGATACGAGCTGCGAGCGCCTGGAGATCCTGCCCAGCTTTGAAGAGAGCGAGGAGATGGAAACCCCAGGCCGTGCTCTTTCCACCCCAGGCACTGCATCCAGCAGCCCCAAGATCGCCCTCAAGGGCATCGCCCAGAGGACTTTCAGCAGGGCCCTCACCACCAAAAAGAGCTCTCCAAAAGGCAACGAGAAAGAAAAGGAGAAGCAACAGCGGGAGAAGGAGAAGGAGAAGGAGAAAAGCAGGGACCCGGCCAAGAGAGTGTCAGTGACAGAGAGGCCAGACCTCCGCGAAGGTACCAAGGAAGACCTCGTTGGTGCTGCTGTGCTTGAGATGCCAAAAAAGTCCTCCAAGATCGCCAGCTTCATCCCCAAAGGGGGGAAGCTCAACAGTGCCAAGAAGGAGTCCGCCACCCCTACCCAGAGTGGGATCCCCAAACCGGGAATGAAGAGCATGCCTGTCAAATCCCCAAGTGCCCCTGCCCCTTCCAAGGAGGGTGAGCGGAACCGGGCTGGGAAGCCGAGCTCAGGACTTCCCCAGCAAAAGCCCCAGCTAGACGGCAGACACTCCAGCTCCTCCTCCAGCCTGGCATCCTCAGAAGGAAAAGGCCCAGGAGCAACCACCCTGAATCACAGCATCAGCAGCCAGACTGTCAGTGGGTCTGTGGGGACCACCCAGACCACAGGAAGCAATACTGTCAGTGTTCAGCTACCTCAGCCCCAACAGCAATACAGTCACCCTAACACTGCCACGGTCGCACCTTTCCTGTACAGGTAAGTGCTGCCTTCCCTCTGGGCACTCAGGCCTATTTGCCTGGAAGGACTTGCTGGTATCTCCAGGGTCCCTAGGCTAAAGAACAGCTCTCTCCATGCCCTATAGAGGCGGACACAGTATACTAGTGGAACCGTGGGTGCTGCTGCAGGACTAGGGGGAGAATGAAAGAAAGCTAAAGGGTGAGATCTACTTTGAGCTGGCTCTAAGTAAGTGGGAGTCCCTGAGGGCTATGAGAGCTCAAAGGTGTTCCTAGAGCCATGGCAGCTGCACCCAATGGTCACAGCAGGATTCGGTAGTCCGCTGCTGACTCCAGCATCCATCCTAACACATGCCCATCTCTGAAACTGCAAAAGGCACAAAACCACTTTCTGATTAGGTGAGACTTCAAAAGCATCTTTTTTGGGACTTGCAAAGCCTCACTTTTGGGTCACTTCACACATTAGAGAGTGTGATCTCAGCTGCTCAGATCTCAGATGGTGAGATATTTGGGTCAGGAAGGCAAGACCAGGAGGAAAGGGCTGTGGTAAGGAAGTTCTAAAGGTTTAGAAGTCTGTGCTGTTTGGAGAGAGGCATGGGGATGCTTGTCTGACTCCCATCCTGAATCTCTCATCTCTCCATCAACTGTCCCACTTGTTCTCCCCTTAGACGCTAACTCATCCCCAGACTTTAGAGACCCAGAGAATCTGTTGCTTCTTTTGCTCAGATTTGGGAGACTCTTTTGTGGCTTAGCCTGCCCCATACTTTTGTAGAATAAGTTGAGTCTTCCCCAGACACATGCCAGCCTCACCTCATCGCTCAACCTTGTGCTAGTGATGAGCCATGCATTGGGCCACGAATGACAGTTGACTGCAAAATGGCTGCAGGGGACTGCTGATTGAATGCCACTTTCTATATCCATTGGACAGTTGTAGCCTAGAGTACATAACAGGATCCACCACTGTGCATCCTCACTCTAGGCAAGGACATCCCCTGACAATCCCACTGACAATCTTGTGTCTCAGTGAGGACACAAGCACACGTGCATTAAGGAAAATGCATTTATGCTCATGTGTATTTCCCTGGTTGCTTGTTGGTGCAGATTTATGCTTGGAGCTTTTTAGATTCCTGTATTCCCAAAGAACCAATCAGTTCTTTCCTAGCTCAACTCCTGCTGTTTCTGGGCTCTAGCTTGCCAGATTTGAGAGATAAGCCCATAACCCACTCTTCTCTTCTCCTCATCCTCCCATCTAAACTCCCCACCCCCACACACACATACACACTCCAGGAGACCAGTTCTACCCATCTCTTTGACCTGTCATTCTACCTCCCCTTCAGAGAGGGTACCTCTGGATCAGGGGTCCTCAAACTTTTTAAACAGGGGGCCAGTTCACTCACTGTCCCTCAGATCATTGGAGGCCGGACTATAGTAAAAACATAAACTACGAACAAATTTTTATGCACACTGCATATATCTTATTTTGAAGTGAAGAAACAAAATGGGAACAATACAGGCCGTAATTTGAGGACCACTGCTCTGGATGGTTTCACTGATTACTTGTCATCATTTTTTTTTGTTTGTTTGTTTTGAGCCACACCTGTTGATGCTCGGGGGTTTCTCCTGGCTATGTGCTCAGAAATCACTCCTGACTTTGGGGACCATATGGGATGCCAGGGGATCAAACCACGGTTCATTCTAGGCCAGTGCTTGCAAGGCAGATGCCTTACCACCTTCGCCACCACTCCAGCCCCTGCTTGTCATCTTTTTATAAAACAAGCCAGCCACTTAGTAAGCTGGCCTGAGAAGCCTGAGAAGCCTGAGAAGGGCTCAGTCACTTCAGAACTTCTCCCTGGTCCACACCAGGTTTCTCAGGCTGTGATTCTCTGAACCATGAGACAGCTGAATTGTGCCCCGTGAAATTTATATCTGTCCAATAACATGATTTGTTCTGGAGTAATGCACATGCAGGCTACTGTTCACAGCTTCCTAATTTGCATACTCAGAATTAAAACGATATGGTGATCTTGGACCACCATCCTGCCCATCCCTTCCTATTCCCTCTTGTTTTTGGCTGTAATGCTCTGAGAAATTTAAAAGGTATTTCAGATATTCACATCTTTTTCTGGAATGCTAAGCTTTTCTCTAAAAGAAAGAACATTTTTGGAGGGGGATGGGGTTGGGTGGGGTGATGAGTTGTAGTCAGGAGTTCTCAGAGTGTTTCCTGGGGGGAGGGAGAGAGAAAGGGAGGAATGAAGAGAGAGAAATGGAGGAAGAAAGAGAAAAGAAAAAGAGAGAAAAGAAGAGGAGGAAGAAGTGAAGAGAAGGAGAGAGAGAGAAAACAGGGATTAAGGTCCAAGGCTTTTCATACATTTAACTGATTCAGTCTCTGACACCATATGTTCGGTCCCTCAAGCATCATCATTGAAGACCCTAGAAGACCCTCAAGAGCTAGGTTGGCCTGTATTATCCTAAGTACCATAGAGTTCCAGCAATACCATAATCTCAAGCCTTAGAACTGAAATGCCCCCTGGGTTGGCAAAGAATCATCAGGATTGCCGCCCCCGAAACACTGCTTGGGAAGCTGAGGGAAAGAAGAGAAAGTACTTTAGATTCTTAGCACTCTAAAACTCTAAGGTTCTTATAGGAGCCGAAATTTATGCAGTAGATAGGACACTTTTCTTGCTCATGGCTGACCTGGGTTAAATCTCCATCCAGCACTCTTTATGGTCCCTTGAGCCCCACCGGGAATGAACCCTGAGTGCAGAGCCAGGAATAAACCCTGAACTCTGCTAGGTGTGGCTCAAAAACCAAAAGAGAAAGAAATTCTTTTTCTTTCTTTTGGCTTCCTGTCTGAAACTTACAGTGACCCACCACAACCTCTTAATGTTGATTTATCTGGAAACCATAGTTGATGAGTCATTCTTCAATCACTCATGGTATTTACAAATCTCAGGTAGCAGTAGACACTCAGTGCATTTGTCAGTGCTGTCCCCACCATACAGATGAGAGCCCCAAGTCTCAGAGACATAGAGATTTACTCACCTTGTGACACACTAGCATAAGTTGTGAACTCTGGACCCTTGACCAGCTAAAGGTTCACATGTCCAGCCTCATGCTCTGTCTGGCATACAGCATCTTTCTTCCTAAACTTAACATTTTCTTATTTATTCATTTAATTCACCCTACCATGTACCTCTTACTGTATAAACTTGAATAGATCACATTCTTTTAAACATTATTAATTGTTTAGGATTCCTGAGAAAGGCCCAGGGTGGGAGTAAGGGCCACTCTGAACACTTGCAGCCTGACTGTGCATTTGAGTATACCTAACACTAATGGTCAGTGATGGGAATCCCTGGTGCCACACCCACAAATGTTCAGGGACTATGCAGTGCTGGGTTGAAACTCTGGACTAGTGTGTGCAGGATTTGTACTCCAGCTTCCTCTATCTTAAATGCAGACTGTTTTCTTATGTGCACACATCATTGCCTTTCAAGAGCCTCCATTCAACTGAGGAAAGGTAACTCATAGGGTAATCAATAGATTTACTCAGGAAAATAAGAAGAGAGTTGTGCAAACATGTCAGGGAGAAACATCCTTTGGCACATAACCCAGGTAGGTTTCCAGGTCAGGATGACATAGGATGGGAATCAAGGCAGATGAGGAAGGAAATAAAGATGAGAAGCAAAATCTCAGTAAAGGCAAACTAATTTAAGGGCCTGGCATAGCCTGGGAACAGAGGAGCCTTGTGTGGGTGGGACTTAGGGAGGGGCTGGGTGGAATGGGGAGGAGTGGCAGGAGATGGAGCTGGAAATAAAGGGAGAGTTCCATGAGGCAGGGCTGCTTCTGCTGGATACAGAGGTTAGATCTTGTCCTGTGGGAACTAGGAAAGCCTGGAAGGCCTTTAGTTAGAGGGCCATGAGATCACTTCATTGTCACAAAGATCAGTCAAGGATCTCAGGAGCAAGGCAGAGTGGACCAGACTTCGGAGCGTGTCTCAGGCAGAAGTCATGCTTTTCAATGCAGCACTGGTGCCCCAGAAGTGAGATAGGTGAGTGGTTCGAGGTAAACAAGCTTTGGACAGCAGGAGCAGCTTATGAGAAAGTGAGCTCAGAGCTCAGTCGGGAACTATTCTTAGTTTGTCTGAGAAAAGGCAGAAGAGGTCGATTATTTATAATGAAAAATTTGTAATATAAAAAAAAATCCCAATCTTTAAATGTTGGGATATTGAAAGACTTTAAAATACCCTTCTTACTGTTAGAAGAAATATGGACTTGGGTGGCAGCTCTGGTTTCTCCATCCAGTTGCCATTTGCTTCCTCCAGTCTAGATGCTGCAATTATTCACCAAAACTTGTGTGTAGGCAGAGACGAGGACTGTTTGATCACTGGTTAGAGAATGAAACACTCCAAGACATGAGAACCCTTCAGAGGTAGAGATGACTAGCATTGAGAGCCAGTTGCTTCAAAAAAGGTCAAGGGGGATCAGAGTTCATGGATGAACTGAGATGTAGCTATTCATCATCCCTCACTTTTTTTTTGGT
>PVKC010032298.1:0-14312 GCA_004027635.1 Crocidura indochinensis | reverse complement strand
TCTATTCCAAAAAAGAGCTACTGGGCCCTATTTTTCCAATAAAATTTTATGGTTGTACAAATGTCTTTATTACTAAACTTTCAAATACATAGGGGACTTCCAAAAAGTCAATAACTTGACAATATTTTTTAAATTTCCTATTATAAAAATAATTAATTTATTATTATCATTAAATATAAGGTATTTGTCATACATAACAAGACTGTATTCTGCATAATTCAGAAGACACAGGCATAACAGGTATTGAAGGGCATATCTATCTCAGTTTAATTTCACTGTGCCATCAATTTTACTATTATCCATGTTTTATTTTTAATTAGAGCCCCTACATAGTTGATTTAGTGTGCCGGCCATAATGACACATAATGAAAGATCATCCCTAACTGTTTTTGGATGTGTCTGGGTTGTTATAAAAACAATTTAAATGTCAACATTTTTCATAGAAGGAATGGCTCATCTAATAATAAAAAAGCTAAACAGAGTTCATAAATATTGCAACATTTAAAAAGCAAAACTTAAAAACTATGCTATATGTTAATAATGCACATTGACTCCTGGAGAAGGTATATAACTGTTAGATTCAGTGTAAAGGAAGACTTAGATAAAAATTAGAAAGCCAGGATTACAGAGCAAAAAATGATTTCTCCCCATTCAGGATATCATATATTCCATTACTCTTAGTGTAAAAGGTTCCACTCATTTGAAAAGTTTAATAAATTTCTCAGCTAACTTCTATAGAGCAAAACACTATTTCTTACTTTTATTCCCCACAAATCTAATGTGGAAGAAAATTTAAATAATTCATATTCTTGCTGCAGGCACCCTTTGTTTGACACAAAAGAGTTGAAAGTTAAATCTGAATGATATGGGGTTTTTCATCAATGACTTTATGTTAATCAGTGTTTCTTGTTCTCAATTTTAGTGTCCCAGTTGCCATTTTTGAAGTGTTTATTATTGTGATACTTAAATTATTGAAGAAAGATGCATAATCTATTAAAAAATCCCAAACTACCCCATCCAACTGCTATGCAAACATTATACCTTTAAAATAATGTATATTGACTAACTTTGTATTAAGACTACATCTACTATACAACATGTACACATGAACACACTTGAATTACATGTACACAAAAAATACCCTCACTTAACACTGAATGTATGTGTGCCTTTAGATTAAATCAAGTATAAACATATATGTGTCCATGCCTTATAGCTATACATTTTATTCAAACTCTTATTCTCATATGCACAGATGAAGAAATGACAAAGTTTTACAATGATGAAAAATCTTCTAACATGAAGAATGAGCAGGCAAGAGGAGCATGCAATGTATTACTCTCACAATTTTCAGAGATATTAAAATGAAAATGAACTGTATTCAGAGAGACTTAAGAAAAATTTGATGAATAAAACCATTCCAATGAAGTATTTTTGAAATATTAGTGCCATTTAAATAATATTTTCAAGTGCCATAAAAGTAAATATGTTTTTGATTGATAATATCTCTGTATGCCAAAATGACACCAAAGAATAGTGAGAAATACCAGGATGAAAAATAAAGATGAAAATGATTTTTTCTCTCCAATTTGGGATTTTTAATTGAAAATTTTCTTTCATAATATTTCAAATGCTTATTTTAATTTTTGGACTGATATGATATGGCTAATGACCAGAATTTTAGAATTGAAATTGATCAGTGTCATTATTTGATCTGGTGGATTGGCAGATGAGATACATAAATATATTACCTAATCTTGGTACTTTAGAAGATAATAATAAAGAAGAATAATTACCATTTTATGAAAAAAACTGATATGAAATATGAATTCCTAACAAAGAACTTGTTCTAATCCTTAGTCAATACTCAAATTTAACCTGCTAATACCTTATTTAGTGATTTCAGTTACCTAGCCTATTTTTGTTCTTTCCATCATTCTGAAGCATCATATAGATATGGAAAGATAAAAAGTTAATAAGAAAGAAATACATTTCTTGCCCTTATGGAAAACATACACACTGGCCTCACATGCTTTTCATTAAAGGTAAAGTTCTAAATGTCATGGCAAAAGAGCCCTAAATTTTATTAAGCTGAGCTCCAGAAGGAAAAGAACAATGTCATTTCAGCCAATGTGTACACTATCTTCATTTGAGTTGCTATATTTTTCTATGCAACATGTAACATGATTTTGATATTTCTTACAGAATATTTTTATAAGGTTCAGCTTGGTTTCCAATCACACTGATGAAACAAATGTAATTGCTCTGAATGCATTCTAAATAGTTTTCAACATTTCATTACAAAACAATTACAGAAAAGTCTTTTCCAGGGTTCTTGGTATGATTCTCAAGATAAAAAAATTATACAAACAGGTGAAATCAACCACTCTGATGCAACTACATGACTAAGAAGAAAGGTACTGGAAAGGGACTGATGTGGGAGAGAGTTAAGAACAATGATAAGCACAGCTTATTTTCAAGGAAATGGCCCTGACAAAATTCAGTCTGCTAACTCTAGATTATTTTTGTGAAGGAAACACTCAGGTAATTTTACCATGCTGTGAAATCAAACAAAATACATTTTACTTTCTCCAAAATTTAAGTGAAGGTCAAGATCTTGTGAATCTATATTAATCAATATTTTTTCTTTTTTAAATTATTTTTATTATAATCATAGTGATATTTTTATTTGTTCTAAAGCATAACCATCTGGATTTAGAAAGCTCAAAATTGAGTTACTTACTCATGAGTACTTACTATGTAATCTACTGAGTATATATAATAGTATAGAACAGGCAATGCTAGGAGCACATTAGATGAAATCATAAATTGCAATCTTAGAAGATAGTTGTTACCATGATGCTCATCTTTATAGGTGGGGAAATGCCATTGTAAAGGGGCCAGGTACTTTTTTGTTTTTAATAACCAAGCCATACACTAAATGCCAGGGTTTAAATATAGAAATTCTGATGTTTATGCCAGAGGTTTTTTGAATATTTAAACATAAATGTCATGCTGATTTAAAAATAACCTTTGGTTAGTAATAAAAAATAAGCCAAATATGGTACTGAGATTCCATTGAGAGTTATGAATGGCTGAAGTTACAATCAAGGCAAGTGTCTTCCCTCCACTACTGTTTCTCCAGTCCCTACTATTTATTTCAATTTCTCCCACAGAATATTATTAACTGAAGAAAACACTAGTGACCAAAAGTACTAATGGCAAATAATAATTTTGACACTAACATAAAATGAACATAATTACAAGGATGTCTGCATATCTATGTTTATCATCACATCTTAATACAATAGATATGTAACCAGTTCCCAAATAATGAATGGATCAATGAGTTGTGGTACATATATATATATACACACATATATATGTATATTCATATACATACATATATACATATATACACACACATAAGGTTGTGGAATATCACACAACTCTAAGAAAGAAAAACATATGTATTTTGCAATTGATGGATGGAACTAGAACAGATCATATTGAGGTACATTAATTAGAAATGGCAGGGATATATACAGAATGATCTTTTTCAGAGTGGCACTTCAAGTTACACAGCAAGAGAGCAACAAAAGACCAAAGGCAACTTCATGGAAGAGCTTACACAGTTGACCTCAGGGACAAACATGGATACACTGGTGATGAATGTGGTTTTGAAATTATGAGAAAAATAAGCCATTATTAACATTTTGTTAAAAAATTGGTTAGTGTTTTGTGGTCAGTCTATGGGTATTCAAGGCTTACTATTGTCTCTTGGTGCTGCTCAGGGGAATTTGTCATTACTAGCTATTACATTGAGCTCTGTAGTGTACAAGACAAGTGTTATCTTTATCTTTGGCCTGATAAAAATATATATTTTTTGGTCACAGCAGGTTGTTCTCAAGGGTTACTCATAGCTCTGAACTTAGGAATTACTCTTGGCAGTGCTCAAGGGACCATAGGGGCTACTGAGAATCGAACCCAGGTCAGCTGTTTGCAAGGCAAATGCCCTACCTGCTGCGATATTGCTCTGATCCTGACAAAAATAATTTAAAACAGATTTCTACCTAGAGTCTAAGTTGACTCATGATCCTCCTTCATACTTTCTCCTGCTGAATGAAGATATGGAAAGAGATACATGACTTAAATGTCTAGCATGGGGTAGATCCTGGACTTTTTCTGAGAAGGTACAGTAGGAAATATTTGTGACTTTGGAAGCCAGATGGTCTCTGGAAGCAGCCAACTTTGCCACTGCAGCAGAGAAACAGCTGCAGAGAGTCCATAAAGGGAAGATGTGGACGTCTTCCAGGAATGCTTTATGGGCATTGCTATTTGAATTCCATGTAATTGTATGCTACAAAATATTATTGTGCCTTTGTTTCTCAAGTATTCAAAAATGTAGCGGCCAAATGAAGACAAAAATGCCCCAATGAAGAAATAAAAAACACCTTTCCCAGTTCAAGGAGAATAAAAATCAAGAATTGATGCCATGGTGTGCTGGCACCTATTCTAAAGTACTGGCTACTAACGTACTTATAAGCAACCTCTGAGAATCTGCGACTAAATCAGAACTCCAGGGTGTGTCCAGCAGTCTAGGTTTTGTAAAGTCTTCTAAGTAAAAGGAATACATGCTAAAAAAAATTTAACTTGGAGAAGCACCAACATGTAGTGCCATATGGCATGTAACAACATTCCCATCAGCAATGAGCAACATAAAGGGTGATGACCCTCAAATTTCTAGTGCTGAGTGATTCCACACTCCAGAGCATTACAGGAGCAACAAAAAGTCACAGATAATCTGGATTATCTTTGGGAAACCCATCCTAAAAGATCGTGGCAGCAAAGTAGACTAGAATTGCTTGGCAAAGAAAATCATCTATGATATTGACCTAACAATGCAAAACTTCCTAGGAAACATTTGTTTCACTATACTTTTTTTTTCTAGAAATAATATAATGATCAGTTTGACCCAATCCTTCTACCAAACACTTTTTGAGAGGTTAATAATAATGCACCAGGACTGCAATGGACAAAGTTTTTTTTTCTTCTATATCAGCAAGGATAATTCTTCCAGAAATAAAAGATGGTAATTTCAGACAATGATCTGGTTCTTGTAGATCACAACATATAGTTAAACTTATGTGCATGGGTAAATGAAAAGAAATAACTTTTTTTTGTGGTTTTTTTTTTGGGGGGGGGGCACACCCGGCAGTGCTCAGGGGTTACTCCTGGCTCCATGTTCAGAAATTGCTCCTGGCAGGCACGGGGGACCATATGGGGCACCGGGATTCGAACCGATGACCTTTTGCATGAAAGGCAAACGCCTTACCTCCATGCTATCTCCCGGGCCCGAAAAGAAATAACTTAAAGCAATATGTATTATTGACATTTCCTGTACATTTCTCTTCTATTTCCATTAAATATAACCCTATCACCTGATTTCACAACTCATAAATATATCTCATGATGGTTTAGAAAACAGTCTGATAAAGCATTACTTACCACTGCAAATTCCTTGTTGAGAATCATCTGCTCCACCAACGATGACTCATTGTGGAAGAGGTGAGGCTGCATGTGGCTCCACATGTGGGGAAACCACCAGAACTCGTCCACTGACTGAAGCAGAAGGTCATCCCCAGCATCTTCCTCTTCAGTTCCTGAAACATGCAAAAGAAAATGAATGATATGAAAAGTGGGTTTCAGTTAAGGCTACATTCCTTACTACTGCACATGAATCCAACTTTAGGTTTTTTATTTTGCGTGTGTGTTTGTGTTGAATATAACAACAATAGATGAGCATATTTAAATTAAGCTTCATTTGGGTAAAAGGACTTGAGATAGGGAAAGTATATGAATCCTGGGTATAAATACTTATTAATTCAATATTTAGGGGTATTTTTATCACCAACATTGTTTATTACTGCCTGCATGTGATACTAATAAAATATTTTAACTAACAGCCATAACTGAAGGATAGAGGAAGCCTGATCAGATGTATTTTATTGTGGTTTATTTGTTTATTTGTTTACTTGTCTGTATTCAGAGCTTATTTCTAGCTTTATCCTAGAGATTACTGCTGTAGGGACTATCAAAGATAGGGACTATCTTTGCACTGACGATTGAACTGGTGTCAGTTACCGGCAAGTCAAGTGCCTTAACTGCTGTACTATCTCTCTAGCTCCTGATGATTACTCAGTTTACTTAAAATACACATACGTATACATATCTCCCCGCATCCCATATGATCCCCCAAGCCAGGAGCGATTTATGAGTGCAGAGCCAGGAGTAACCTCTGAGCATCACTGGATGTGGCTCAAATCCCCCCAAAAAATACATGTAATTGTGCATTTTTATCAAATATTTTTATCAAAAATATTTATGCATTTTACCAAAATGCATATAATTCAAAATATAACCTTGACATTTAGACAATGAAGGCTCTTTTTCTGATTAGAAAAATAATATATGGAAATTACACAGGATATGAGGATTTGCAAAATCAAATCAAGACCCCCAAAAATACAATTATCTGGCATTAATCAGTAGAAATATTTTGATAACTTACATTTAAATTTGGGGGCTTGGGCCACATTCAGTGATGTTCAGTAATGGGTTACTCCTGGTTTTTCGCTCAGAAATCACTCCTGACTTGAGGGATCATATGGGTCTCAGGGAATTGAACACAGGTCTGTCCTGTGTCAGAGGTGTGCAAGGCAAATGCCCTATTGCTGTGCTATCACTTTGGCCCCTGCATTTAAATTATTTTTAATTCAATTTTTAAACATTGAGTTCTTACCTTGTAAATACTTTTCCTATATTTTATACTTAAAACTTAATATAAGAATTTTAAATTTTGATATAACATTTCCTAATTAGTGGGTTCATTACCCAAATAGAAACAACTTGAAACATTTAAAGTAGAATCAATTTTTATTTTCCTGGAAGCATCTGTTAACAGTAGCAAATAGATCATATGCATTTATTTATAAATTTTTCTTATGACAAAAGTGGAAAAAAAAACAACTCTACTTCTTTGCTGCCAAGGAATTCACATGTGGTTCTATGCTGTAATATTTGTAAGAATTACAGTATATGAAATGCTATTTTTACTATAATTTTACTGTATTCAGTCCAATATATAAATAATACATGAAATTATTAGTTTCTCTTTGAGTTTTAAGTAATTAACTAAATAAGAAGATCAACAAACTAGTTTACTATATAAAGCACACTTATTTGATTTATTTTTTCACAGGATATGGTTGCTTGACTTTACATTCTTTACTATTAAAAGCACATTTTAAAGTCTTTTTTTTCCTATTTAATCAGTTTATATCACCTATAGTAAAAGTGTCATTGTTATGCAAGCAGGTTATCATTAAGGCAGAAATTTAATTAAGGCACATATTTGTATCAATGGTAGGAGAGCCTATTCTGCTAGTTACCTGATTATGTAGATTTGAGCAAGTTAACTTCTCTTAATCTTGTTTTCCAGTTTCCTAACAGAGATAGTAAACCAAAAGTAATATAGTAAGAGAAGAAAACAATTCGTCTTTTGTGAGACATGGATAGAAATAGAAATTCTCATGCTCAGTGAATTAAGTCAGGAGAAAAACAATAATCAGGTGACCTCACTTACGCCTATGTGGGATATGAAGACATAAGGAAAAAGAATAGATGATATGTGAGGAAAATAAGTCTTTCAGCTCTGGTGACAGAAGTCAGATTACCACCAGCATCTTGGAAGAGGGAGCCTGGGAAGAATTCTATAAACTTCGCAGTAGGGATAATGGCACTTTGGTAGTGGGTGTGGCATGGTGACATTGTATCATAAAGCATGAAATTATTCTGCATCTATATAAACCAGTGTTAGCTCTATTTGAAAAATGAAACCAAAAAGGTAAAATAAACCTAAACATGCTGGTTTCAGAGGGTCTTCTGAGGAGTTTGGGGGTTAGCTTATTTGCTTATTTTTTGTTTGTTTTGTTTTGTTTTGTTTTGGGACACACCCAGTGATGTTCAGGGGTTATTCCTGGCTATGTGCTCAGAAATTGCTCCTGACTTGGGGGACTATATTGTATGCCTAGGATTAAACCCAGGTCCATCCTGTGTCAGCTGCATATAAGGCAAACTACAGCTATGCTAGCATTCAGTCCCCTGGGGTCAGTTTATTAATGCTGCTAAGAGCATTACTAAATACCTCTCTCACAAGAACACAAACATATTAACTACAAAAGATACTCCACTCCCATGCATAGGAAGTTCTCTTTACACAGATCAGCATCTGTGATAGGACCAGAGCAACAGTTGAGCAAAAGGAGACTTGCCTTCCATGAGTCAGGGTTTGATATCCAGCATCTCATATAGACTGCTGAGCACAGCTAGGAGTGGTTTCCTATTGCAGAACCAGGAGTAACCCCTAAACACTGCTTGGTATGACCCCAACAGTAACAAAGAAAATTGACAGGACCAGGGGACAGCCCAAGTATATGATGACAAATAAAGGGAAAAAATAAACAACAAGTTAATTAGATGGAATCAATGAATAAATGGAATCAGAAAATAAGCTATAATAAAAATAAATATTGCCATTGGCTACAACTTGGATTGATTTTGAGGGTGTCATGTGAAGTCAAATAAATTAGAGGGAGAAGGACATTTCTGTGTTATCTTATTGGAATATTGAAACAAAGAGGAACTGGGTTATCACACCAGTAGGGCATTTGCCCTGCATGCGGCCTACCGAGGACCAATCTCTGTTTGATCCTTGGCATCCTCTTTGATTGCCTGAGCCTACCAGGAGTGATTTCTGAGCACACTGGGTATGGACTAAACTCCGTCAAAAAAAAAGTGAAGATCTGGTGAAAACAAATACTGAGACTCAGACAACAAAATGGAGATTATCATGTGATGATAGGAGTTGGGGTAGGGATGGGGAGCTCTAGAAGTAACATAAGGACAGTGGTGGAGCATGTTGATGTTCTGCTGGTAGTGAAGGCTAACGTAGTAAATTTGGAGATAGATACAATAAACCATAACACTGTGGTGATGTACCTAAATTATGACAAATAAAAACTTAACAAATTATTAATCTATTTGTTATAGCAACAGTAACTTAAAATAAGCACTTTATAAATATTAATATACTTTTTCTTCATAAATATAATATGGACTTATTGTTGTGGTTTTTTAAATATATGCATGAAGGTACATAATTGAAGGCACTCCTGTTTAGAATACTAATTTCTCAAAATAAGTGATTTGATTCTTCTAACGTGCACCATAACATGAGTTATAAATAACTAAATCTTCTCATTCCAGCTATATTAGAAGCCTTCCTAAGTATGAATGTGCAAGCCAAATTTGGGTGCTGTTTATGTATGTGTACTGTTCCTGGAATTGTCAATAAACCACAGTCCTTAAAAGAAACAAAGACCTTTTTTTTTTAATTTTATGTTTTTGGTTTTCAAGCCATAAACAGTGGCACTTAGAGGTTAATCCTGGCTCTGCACACAGGAATCACTCCTGGAGTGATTCCATGTGGAGACCATATGGGATGGTAGGGATTGAACCGGATCAGCCACATGCAAGCCTTCTTTGCTGTACTATCAGCCCCTACCACCAGTTTTAATCAGTTTTTTTCTCCATTATTATAATAAGAGTTCTAGCTATACAAAGGGCTAATAAATAATAATTTTGTGTTGGAAAGCATATAGGGGTTAAGGAGCTTGTCTCTTCTTGCTTATGTTTTCTCTTTTTTTTTAAAGTGTGATAACTTTTTATTGTTTTTACTTTCCAGTAATTACTTTCTACAGTCTTGCCTGAAATTATGTACATTAGTATTATTGAAAAATGGAATTTTCTTGAGTTTAAAAATAATTTAGAGCTTCTTTTTTTTGGGGGGGGGGGGGTTTGGGTCACACCCGGCAGTGCTCAGGGGTTACTCCTGGCTCCATGCTCAGAAATTGCTCCTGGCAGGCACAGGGGACCATATGGGGCACCGGGATTCGAACCGATGACCTTTTGCATGAAAGGCAAACGCCCCACCTCCATGCTATCTCCCGGGCCCCGATTTAGAGCTTCTTAAAAATATTTTCTCCTTTATTATACAGTCATTCAAAGGTAATAAAACTTAAGATTTCAAGTCTGAGAAACCTATGAAAAGAATTTTAAAAAGTGCATGAGTCAAAGTACAGCATAAATAGGAACAAACACACGTTGCAAACCCAAAAAGATCTAACACAAATACTATTTTTTCTCTTACAATAATACAGCCTTTAGAGAACAGTAGTTCTGATCTGAGAGGCACCTGGTGACAATGTAACTATGGTGAAGAGGTACTTTCTGCCAATGGCAGAACTAGAAATCTGTTAAACATTTTACAAGCTACAGGATAAACCCATGGCAATGCATCAAATTGTAATGTCAACAGTGCCCAGCTTAAGATACCATGTTTCACTATGTTTTCTTGAGTTTCACTAGGTGTGATCCATGAGTATGGAACCTGTACATAACTGTATGTGATCTAAAAACCAAACAAACAAAAAAGTAAACAAATAGAAAAAAAAATAGCAACCCTGAAAGTGGTAAATTTCTATGAATAAATAAGCAGACTAAATTATTGCTTAATAAATTCTAAAATTATCTAAAATTTTTAAACTTAAAACTTATTTACTTGTTAATATCAAGTATTAAAAATTACAATGAAAAGAGGTTCCTCTTTTCTTTAGAGATGTCAAGTACAAAGTATTTATGATACCAAATGTTTCTCATGGTCATAAATTTGCAGACTGAGCCATAGATTAGAAAGAGTTATTTGATGTCACATGTGCTCAATGAATGAATAATTCACCTACTCTTTTGTTGTGCTTTGAATATATAATGTTGGAAAAATGCTTCTATTCTCCTTAAACTCTTATGATTGTTATTGGAGGTGGCAAGAAGTAGATAATGGATACTCAACCAGATAGAAGGTCAATTACTCAATTAAAAAATTGGTAGTCTATTGGTAGAAACAGACACAAGACAGATAATAAAATTCTTATATAAGGATTATATTAATTTATATAAGTACTTTCCATAAGGTCAAGAGAAAGAGAAATAGTAGGGCTTTTACTTATTTTTTTAAACTTAAAGGGCTAATTTTCCAATATGCTTTTTTTCTTTATTCATACAGGTTATTTTACCCAAAGCTATATGAAACAAGCTGAGACACTAGAAATAGCTAACAAAATATAGTATACCCGCTGAATCCAGTGCAAAATTTGAAATGTTTTCAAATCTAACTAAATATAAATAATAATTTTTAGTTGCTATAAACATACATTTCTTAAACTTACTATATAAATTTTTTTGTTTTTGTTTTTTTTGGACCACACCCAGTGACGCTCAGGAGTTACTCCTGGCTATGCGTGCAGAAGTTTCTCCTGGCTTGGGGGACCATATGGGAAACTGGGGGATCAAACTACTATATAAATTTTAATATGAGAAATAATTTCCAGTCACTTTTATAAATTAATACTTGGTTATATTTAATGGAAATTAGAGATAAATGAAGTTTCTGTATTTAGAGTAAGCCTTTGATTTCCAACATCATGTAGGTTTAGTTTTACAGCCTTTATTTAAAAGTAAGTGTTTTTGTTCTCATTGAAAAGTTCCATCATCCAAAAATTCAATGAATTCAAAATCAAATGAACCGGGGCTGGAGAGATAGGGCGTTTGCCTTGCATGCAGAAGGTCAGTCTTTTGAATCCTGGCATCCCAAATGGTCCCCCGAGCCTGCTAGAGATGATTTCTGAGCGTAGCGCTGGGAGTAACCCCTGAGTGCTGCAGGGTGTGACCCAAAAAACAAACAAAAAAATCCAGTAAACAAATATTTTAAATAAGAAAATTATTTAAAAGTTTGTTTTATTGCATTTTATGTTAAGAATATTTTATAATGTTCTTAAACCTGTTAAAGTAAGAATAATTTTAGGAAGCTCAAGGCTATAGATTACTTTTCATAGGCAAATTATAGCAATAAAATATCTAGAAGTTTGTCATCTTCATTATAATAGAATTTGTTCAAATGTGTTTTATTTTTGTCCATTTTAATGAAATATGGTAATTGTTTTTCTTTTCTTTAACCTATCCCTGAAATATTGTTTTTATTTCATTTCTTTTTTAAATTTTATTTTATTGAAACAAATGTGATTTAGAAAGTCCTTCATAGTTGGATTTCAGCCATATAGACAATGAATCAGGGCCAATCGCACCACCAGTGTCAACCTCCCTCCATCAATGTTTTCAGAGTGCATCTTCAAATATTATTAACTGAATCTGGCTTTCTGATCCCCAGCATGAGGCTGCTAAGGCAGACCCCAGTGAACTTAATCCCATCAAGGTTCACCAGCCAGGTAGACAGTCCCAGCCCACAAAATGGTACCAGACTCTTCCTGGGTGCTTTTGAAAAGACTCTGCATTCCTACATTGCTAAATTCCTGATCCCCTGCTTGAGGTTGTTAAGGAAGAACATAGTGAACATAAACAGAGAAGCAAGGCTCTGCTTAGCTTCATGGTCATGAGTATCTCCTAACATATCAACCCCTCTACAACTCACAGTAAAATTCACACTACAAGTGTGTCAATAGGGAAACAACATGGGACAACAGCATTCATAGAGAATGAAGATGGCAGCTCTGATGATCTGAAAAGTACCAACCACATAGTTAGCCTTTCGGGTAAAGAATTTAGAGTAGTAATATGGAGGAAGCTCATAGAACTCAAAGATAGCACAGATCAACGTAAATAGAACATAAAGATAGAAATCAGAAAACTTAAAAGTGAAATAACAAGACTAAAAAACACAGTAGAAGAAATTAAAAACTCAAAGGAAAACCTCTCCAACAGAGTAGCAGCAGCTGAGGAAAGAGAGAATCAGCAAGCTGGAAGGTGAGATGCAGAGCAACTCCATACAGCAGAAGAGACTGGAAAAGAACCTTAAAGCAAATAATCAGATAATGGAAAAATACTCAAAGAATGTGAACGGATGAAAATAGAAGTCCTCAACAAGTTCAACAGAAACAACATAAGAATCATTGGAGTCTCGGAGACCCAGGAAGAATATCCTCAAGTTTTGCCTAGAATACTGCACCTAGCCAGACTCACTTTTAGGTTTAAATAATTATACATAGCTTCATGGATAAACAGAAGCTCAGAAACTTTACAAACTCAAAACCAGCCTTAAAAGAAAAATTAAAAGGTATACTTTAAGACACGACAGACCAACAGATACAACAAACTTCTACACAATGATGACATCAAATTCCATGACAATAATCTCTCTAAATGTCAATGGACTAAATGCACCAGTTAAGAGATAGAGTGACAAAATTGAACAATAAGCTGAAGTTAACATTCTGTTGCCTACAGAAAACATATCTAAATAGTTAGAAGAAAGATAGACTCAAAATCAAAGGTCGGATGAAAATCATCCAAACAAACAGCTCTCTTAAAGAAACCGGAGTAGCCATATTGATATCAGATGACCCAAACTTTAGATTCAGAAAAATTATAAAGGACAAAGATGGTCATTTTGTGCTAATCAAAGTATATGTACACAGAGAGAAATCAGTCTCCTAAACGTATATGCACTTAGTGTGGTACCAGCAAAATATTTAATACAATTGTTAACGAATCTGAAAGAAGATATCAATAGCAATATAAGAATAGTAGGAGACATCAACATTGCCCTGTAACCCCTTGATAGGTCAACCAGGCTGAAACCCAACAAAAATATACTAGGTCTTAAAGAGACATGAAAGAAAGTAGACTAGTAGATATGTGTAGGGGATTCATAGATATATGTAGGGAATTCTATACCCAGAAACCTGAATACAAATTCTTCTCCAATGTACATGGGTACATTGTACAATATACAATCAGGGTAGATCACATGCTTACCCATAAACATATTTTCATAAATTCAAGAGGAAAAAAATTGTAAAGACAATCTTCTCAGATGACAGTGCCATGAAATTAGAAGTGAACTACAAAGGGACACAAAAGAAAAACTTTAATACCTGGAAATTAAACAGCACACTGCTGAACAACCAGTGAGACAAAGATGAAATCAAAGAGGGGGGCCCGGGAGATAGCATGGAGGTAAGGCGTTTGCCTTTCATGCAAAAGGTCATCAGTTCGAATCCCAGTGCCCCATATGGTCCCCTGTGCCAGCCAGGAGCAATTTCTGAGCATGGAGCCAGGAGTAACCCCTGAGCACTGCCGAGTGTGACCCAAAAACCAAAAAAAAAAAAAAAAAAAAAATT